>CAHIKZ030001125.1:2105000-2122500 GCA_903632075.3 Acanthosepion pharaonis | reverse complement strand
TGTGTGTGTGTGTGTCTTCTTTAATCCTATGAATGAATTGCTCTAGAACGTACAGTAAACGATGAAATGTTCCATTATAAATAAACACTGAATCCGATCATCCTCGTATCGTCACAAAACACCTATATAAGTCCCTAGTATGTACGCTATCCAAAAACGATTCAAAAAACGAAGAAATCGTTCTAAATTTAAGAGCGTATACCAAGAATTATTGGAAGAAATGGACCAAAAAGGAGCTAAAATATAGTGAACAACACCGAAACAATAATAAAAAAAGAATAGGAGTAGAAAAATAATATGGTTTAATTCACGATACGGTAAATCAATAAAGACCAATACAGGAAGAATATTCCTAAAATGAATTAAAACAGATATTTCTACTTAATAAATATGACATTAAAGTGAGTTTAAGTTATGGTAAACATATCAGCAAAATAATGGAATTTCATAACAAAAGTTGCTCAATTAGAGTGATTGCAAACAATACAATGTTTGATGCAACTGTTGCCTAAAAAGTGTCTGTCCCATGGAAGGTAATCTTTTAGTGGAAAATATAGTTTATTTGGCTAAAACAGAGTTAGAAAATAATAATAAAGTCAAGGAAGAGAAAATATATAAAAGGGATACTGAAAATGAATAGAAAAAGGGAAAATAATCATAAATTTAGATTTAAACCCAGTAAATACAAAAATTCTACAACCCTGTCAGTGTATTATTATTGGAAGATTAAAAAGAAGTAGAGAAGTCGTTAAATATTACGTGGGGTATTTATAAAAAAAAAAAAGTAGTACATGTGTAAATGCTAGTGATAGATGTAAACTTTGCTTGGAATAAAAAATTGCAATACTAAGTTTGAGCAAAGATCACAGAATACTTAATATAAAAATTAATAGCAGATGGAGACATAACATAAAATGCATTTTGTGTCAGCTACCACCAGACTAAGGTACTGGATTATTGGTGTATTTTTCCCGCTCAACCCGACATTACAGTGCAACAATTGGATTCCTTTTTTTCTTTGCTCATTTTCCTTTTCCCCTTTGTAGGTGTGATTATCAACGGATTTTTTTAATAAAATTGTTGTTGTTATTATTATTATTATTATTTTTATTATTATTATTTTCCATGATGCTTTAAGGGCGATCCACAGGTTATATAATGCTCACCACTTCCGTCTTTCATTTCCGTTCAAGATCGCGTGAAACTCAGGTTACGACTAGATCAAACTTTTCATAGGAGTAAACGTTTTTATGCGTTTTTCCTCGGTTTAGGCTACGAGAACATCACTGAGTAGGTCTGTTTTTAGGCCCTTTTCCACCGTTTTTTACAATATTGTCGTTTTTTAATATAGACGTTTTCTGGTTAAGAGTTTTCGGTTTTAGTAAGTTGCCCGTTTTTCTATCAAAGGTTTTTGTTTTTTCTTCAATATATATATATATATATATATATATATATATATATATATATATATATATATATGTATGTATATCAAGAAATGGTTATAGTAGATCCAACGAGAAAAAGTGAGTATATTAAAAAAAAGATAGAAAAAGGCAAATGTTTTTGGTTGTAATGTGGATTTTTTTAAAATATTATGCTACACGGGTTTCTGGTCTCGCGACCATCATCAGGCAAAGGGTGGAGATTTCCACATATTAAAAAAATAATTCTTTTTTTTTCTTTATATTTTTCGATGTTAAATATTCTCGATATGAGGCATTTTCTTTTTCTGTGTTAGTGACCTAAATGTCTTTTTTGAATTGGCAGTGAAGAGTTCTGCGTGAAGAGTTATAAAACAATTAAAATTGGTCAGGAGAAATGGAGTAGTTACTGGCATTCTTATATTTTAATGACCGCTGTGTGTTCATAGATCTATTTCTATTTTCGTGTGTTTTTGTCAGCATGCGTGTATATATGTGTATATCCCCTCTCCATACATACACATTGTCTCACTACGAGGAGTCAGTGAACCCATCTGTACACACACATATATACGCAAGCACATACACATACACACATACCGTACCATTACAAGGAATCAGTACATACACACACACGTACGTACATACACATACTTCCCAAGTTGCATGTAATCAGTATATACACACACATACATACACACACATACGTACACAGATACACACATGCTTCCTAAGTTGTGTGGGGTTTGTGTGCGTGCCTGTCAGTAGTTCCCCTGCTTTTGTCAATATGCGTATATATATACATATATTCCTGTCCCACAGACACCCGCATGTCAGCGTGCGGGCATGTAAGTGAGTGGTTTGATCAATGTATTTGGTCATTATGTCTGCATGCTGTGTACTTTTGCGTGTGGGGTTATGATCTATTCTGTTCGGGTTTAAATTTTTTTAAGAAGTTTTTTTCTTGTATTTGTAAGTAAGAATAATTGTCTGATATATTGGCATAATTTTACATTTTCCCTGTTTTTTGAAGATGTGTTGTAATACAAAAAGTTTTCTGTTGTCTGGTAATTTTATGTTGCTTTTGTGTAGGGAGACCCTATTGTTCAGTTGTTGGCTGATACCTATATATGACTTCTTGCATTTTGTGCATTTGAGTAAATAAATCACATTTTTGGAGTTGCAGTTTAAGTTTTTATTTATTAGGAGTGTCGTTTTGGGGTTTTCAAAAGTGTAGGAGTTTCCTTCTATAATGATGTCACAAATCCCACATCTTTTTTTGTTGCATTTTGTGACTTCCTGCATTGTGCGTTGGTTAAATTTGGATGAGATTAATATGTATTTTAGGTTTTTAGATTGACGTTTGCTTTTAATTATTTTGGTTGTTTTCAGTGTATTTTTCAATCAACGTTACGTTTCTTTTTATTTCTAAGTTGGTCTAGAGGAATTTTTTTGCGTGTTCAAAACCTTCGTTTATTAGTGTTGTGGGGTAGCCTCGTCGTTTTAGAGTTTTATGTAGTTCTTCTAGGCGGGTTTTTCGGAGGTGTTTATCAGTCATTATAGTATAAACCCTACGTAGAGGATAGATTTTGGGCAGCTTTTTGGCTGATGGTTCTTGAAATGAAGATACTGTTTGTCTCTAGGTTTGTGGTAGATATCTGTGAATATGTGGTTGTTTTTATTTCTAATGAGTATATCTAAAAATGGTAATTCTTTAAAATTATATTCTTGCGTGAATTTTATTTTTGGGTGTAAGTTTTTAAGTAGATTGTAGAATTGGTTAATATCACCCCATGAGGATTTCCAGAAAATGAAGCAATCATCTAAGTATCTTTTCCAAGATTTAGTGAATTGGGTTTTTATATTTTTCCTATATACTTGTTCTATCCTTTCATAGAGGTTTTATACTAGGTGCGCTAATGTTAGGATTGCATATGTTGGTGACATTTTTGTTCCCATTGCAGTACCCAGGGTGTGGATATAGTTTTTGTTGTCAAATTCAAATGTGTTATTGTTTAGAATTAGATCTATACTATCGATAATGAACTTTTTAGTGAATCTTGGATGTAGTTTTTCTGGATGCTTTTTTTTTTTCAATCCAGAATTAGATTGCCTTTTACCCTAGTCCATGGGGTATGTTGCTGTATAGGCTACTAGTGTCAAAAGTTACCATAAGCCATCCCGGATCTACCTTTTGTGGTATGCAGCTAAGGAAATGAATATCGTCTCTGATGTGGCTTTTAATTTGTTTAGTATATGGTTACAATATTATGTCTATTAGGTTACTGAGTTTGGTATTTGGACAGGCTGGTCTTGCTACTATTGGTTTGAATGTAAGGTCACTGGGGTTTGAGATGCTAATGTATTCAGATTTTTGTGTCTGGATAGCTGATTTTATTTTACTCGATTTGTGAATTTTTGGTAGTCCGTAGAAATTGCTTGTTTTTGGTACAAAGTTTTTAGGAAATCCTTCTCTTTTTTTCCTAATATTTTATTATGTGTTGTGCAGAGGTTTGTAATTTTTGATATAATGTTTTTGTCTATGTTAGTGAAAATTAATTTGTAGTTGTTCCTATCCTCTAGTGTTTCTAGAATTTTTGTTTTATAGTATGTTCTCTCCATGATTAATATAGCGCTGCCTTTATCTAATTCTTTTATAATTATGTTATTATTTTTTCGGGTGCTCTCTAAGGCTAGTCTTTCTCTGTATTTAAGGTTGTCGAATGATTTGGATTTTTCTTGTAGGTCGAGGTTCCAGAGATTCTCAAAAAATATATTTAGCTCATTGGTGCTATTATTTTTGTTTTGGAATAAATTGGATTTGTTTTTTGTTTTTTTGTTTTTGCCACGACTCATCTGTAATATTTTCGTTATTATTAAATATTTCTTTTAGTCTCAATTTGCGTTCAAGTTCCTTAAGGTAGAATTTTAGGCCCAATTTCAATAGTTTGATTTCGTCATTTGTAAGTGTATATGTAGATAAGTTTATTATTTTAGGTTTTGCGTCATCTAAACGGTTTTCTTGTTCAGACTGTACATTTTGGGTTTTCAAAAAAAAGTTCGATTGTTTCTTTTTTGTTAGGGGGGCGTGTTCATATTTCTGAGTTTTCTTTTTGTATGATACCCTCTCTGTTTGTACATTTTGGGTTTTTTGTGGGTTGCAGTGAAAGTTCTTTTTGTAAAATTGGGGTTGATGTTTCTCGATGGCTCTATATAGGTGAGTTTGTTTTTGTTGTGGGGGTGTGTTCCATGATGTTTCTAGATTTGTTGTGTTTTGTATGGATTGTATGTGGATTGTGTGGTAGAATCTTTTCTGTTGGGTGTGTTTGTGGGTGTGTTTTGCGTATTGGATGCTGTTTACTGTTTGTAGATGGGCAATGGTTGTTAGGTTTTGGTTTTGTTGGTAGAATCTAAGGATGGTTGTATTTGTGTTTGTGGGTGTGTTTGCGTATTCTGGGATGCTTTTTTGTGTTTGTGTGTTTTGCGTATCGTGGATAATGGTCTGTTTGCCGTATATAAAATCTGGTTTTTTTTCGTTGTTCAGTGTATGTTCATAATTGTATTTGTTACATGGGTGTGTTTGTGGGTGTGTTTGCGTGTGGTAGAATCTGTTTGTGGGTGTGTTTGTGGATTTGCTTATCTTGCTTACGGTGTGTTTTGTGGGTGTGTTTGCGTATGGTAGAATCTGTTAGGATGCTTACGTTGTGGGTGTGTTTGTGGGTGTGTTTGCGTATGGTAGAATCTGTTAGGATGCTTATTTGCGTATGGTAAAATCTGTTAGGATGCTCTGTTTGTTTGAGATATTCAATGGTAAAATCTGTTTCACTCTGTTAGGTGTTTTTCTCTGTGTTTGCTGGGTGTGTTTGCGTTGGTAGATCTGTTAGATGCTGTTTGTGGGTTTTTTTTTGTGAGTTTGGATTGTTCTTTTTTGGGGGTTGTCTCATTGTCATTTGGGTGTGTTTGTTTCTTTTTCTTGGTGCTTACGTTGTGGGTTTCAACCAGGTTATCTTTCTTTCAAGATATTCTGTGATTTTTGCGTCCTCTTTTTACATTTGGGTGTGTTTGTGGGTTCCATAATTCTGACAGGTGGGTGTGTTTGTGAGTTTCTTTGGGACATAATTCCTTGATTTTTGTTTTTGTAATTTATGTTATCAATTTCTGTGTATTTCTTTGTTTGCGTAAGTGCATTGTTTTGTCTTCTTTGCGTATGGTAGAATCTGTTTCAATTTGGTCGTGGGTATTTTATGGTAGAATTGTTAGGATGCTTAAACCACCCTTGTGTGTGGTAGAATCTTTTTTATTTGTTTTTTGTGGGTGTGTTCCTTTGCGTGTCTTTAGATGCTTACTTTTTGTGTTTGGAATTTCCTTGTGGGTGTGAGTGTGTTTGCATGGTTTGTTAGGATGCTTATTTCTATGAAGGTTTTTTTAATATTTTGTGTTGTTTGCGTTATTTTTGATGGCATTGAAATATGGTAGAATCTGTTAGGATGCTTACGTTTTGTGTTTGATCAGTTTGTTCCATGTTATATTGTGGGTTCAATGAGGATGCTTACATTGTTTTTTTGTTTTTTCATTTTTGTTACGTCTTTTTGGATGTGTAATCTGTTTGCTTACGTTGTGGGTGTGTTTGTGGGTGTGTTTGCGTATGATAAAATCTGTTAGGATGCTTACATTGTGGGTGTGTTTGTGGGTGTGTTTGCGTATGATAAAATCTGTTAGGATGCTTACATTGTGGGTGTTTTGCGTATGAAAAAATGTTCTGCCAGTGTTTCTGTGTTGCAGCAGTGTTCCTATGATAAAATCTGTTTGTTCTGATGTTTGTGGGTGTTTTTGGTGTATTTGTACATTGTGGTTGTTTTTATAATTCTTGTGGGTTTTGTTTGTTTGAGATATTCAAGTTTTCACTCTGTTGGGTGTTTTCCATTTTTTTTGTTCCTTGTTTCTTTGGATTGTTCTTTTGGGGTCTGTTCATTGTCCATTTCTTCCTTTCAGCAATTTTCCTGTTTTCCATTGTTGGTGAGTTTCTTTTGGACATTTGAAATAAATTTCTAAAGGAGTTTTGTCTTCTTGTATTTCAATTTGGTTTTTTTTGTTAGGCTTTTCAGTTCGCGTTTTATTTGTTTGTTCCTCCGTGTCTTGTCAGTTACTTTTTTTGCGTTTCCTTGGGTATATTTCTATGAAGGTTTTTTTTTAATATTTTTGTTGTTTCTTTATTTTTGATGGCATTGAAATATGCCAGTTTTCTTGATCAGTTTGTTCCACATTCGGAGATTTTGTTTTTTTCGTTTTGTACGCTTCCTCTTGGATGTGTAACTTTTTAATATTTTCCCGGTATCCAAACTGTGTTTTGAAATGTTCTGCCAGTGTTTCTGTGTTGCAGCAGTGTTCCCTGGTTTGTTCTGATGTGATTTGTAGAAGTATAGTGTCCATTTTTTTGTTCAATTTCTGTATTTCTTCCTCCAGCAATTCCTGTTTATTGTTGGTAGGTTTGAATAACTAAAGGAGTTCTTCCATGGTTTTCTTTACAGTTCGCGGCATTCTTTCGTTGAAGTTATATAAAAGAAGAAAAAACATGAAAAAGTGGAAATATATATATATATATATAATATATATATATATATATATATATATGTGTGTGTGTGTGTGTGTGTGTGTGTGTGTGTGTGTGCTGACAGGGATCATATATAAAATGCTGATAAAAATGTCAATAACTAAAAGATTTCACCTGACCAATTTTAATTGTTTATAAATCTTCATATATATATATATATATATATATATATATATATATATATATATATATACAATTTTTTAACACTTCTTTAAAATGTGCTGATTTTGATATATATAAAATTACATGTTTAAGCAGTTGATGACTACAGACATTTCCCATCTATATTTATAATTTTATTTTCCAGAAGTTACTTTCGAAGCAGTTTATAAAATCTTTGGTAAAATCTTTATCTCTTTCTCTCACTTCATACCCGTCATATATTTTATCTGCTTCTTTGTCTAGGAGAAATATAACCAGATTTATAGATTTATTCTAAATCTCAAAGTTTTATGAGCAATTTGTATCTATTATTATGTCTGGAACATTGCATGTTACTGTCAGAATGACTACTGGTATATATTTACTCATTAATTTTTGTATTATTGCAGCATAAATGTTTACTTAGTATTTTGGGGTTTATCCTTGACATCCTAACCATATACTTGACGAATATTCGTATCTGTCATTCATTGAAAGAATTTTCTGTTTCTCTACGCTTTCTGTAGCTCGTGATCATCGATTTATCTGATATCTACTAACTTTTTCATGATATTTCTCTTAAAATATTTTGCAGACTAGTTTGTTTAATTTTGCATTTTCATATATACCTATGTTCACTCTCTGTCTTTATGAGGTATTATGATTATTTACATTGTTCAGACTGTTATCCTCATCTTCATTGGCATATTCACAATGTTTCGGTTGTAGTACGCTCCAGTCTTCTTCAGGTGATTGGATTTTGAAACCGAACCCATTATTTCGTTGGTTGGATCCAGTGACTATACCTAAATAGTTGTGAGTTCAGCACCAGGCTATGGCAGTGGTGGACCAAAAACTTTGAAAAGTGAGTTAAAAGGAAATAACTGAGACGCCCGGAAGAGGCGTGGAATGTGGAAATAGTAATCTACCCCATGGACGAAATAAAGTGTTCGGTTCGAAATTTCAATCGCCTGTAGAAGGCCGAATCGTTATAAATATGGCAACGAAGAAGAGGATAATAGTCTGAATAATGTAAATAATGTAAATAACATATGCTTATATTTAAAACTACATTCGTATTCTATTTTAATGTTCATTTTGCAACATTCTCTTTTTTATTGTCATTTGCTTTCGATCTTCCTCTTACATTTGCTGCTTCCATAATAATATTTGTTGACTTGACATTCATATCATGCAACCACCGTCAAGATGAATAGAAATGGTATGACTTTGACACAAAAGATCTTCCCAGTGTCATCCTACAAGGCAATAGGATAAGAGAAATACAGAAGAAAAAATTGGTCGGCAATCTCGGGGAAGAGATTGCGAAATTATTCACAAAGCATAAGACACTGTCAAGGATTCGAAACATGTGGTCAGAGCAGGTCAAGAGCCCAAATACGCAGAGATTCTTAAACTACACGCGGTCATGTCCCATTCAGAGAAATGGAAATGATGATGATGATGATGATGATGATGATGATGATGATGATCTGTGTTACTTTCCTACAAAGGATTCGATTATATTCTTGGCTCCCCCCCTTGAAATTCTGTGATATGCTTTCAGATCTCCTGTGGACATGTTTTCTCTTACACTCTGCACGGCACTATTCTGTGGTTATAGCATATCTTGTGGCGGTTTCCTATTAAACAGCACAAGATTTGTCAGCTAATCTGAAGTCAGTTTTATTTTTGTTTCCCCATTTAGACTTCTCTAAATAAATCCAATTAGTTAAAGACCCAAATAATACAAAATGAAAATTGCGAATATATTTTTCAAACATATTCATAATTTTCATTGTTTTTCTCTATGAGTTTAAATACTTTTTACTTGTCCTGTTTCTTGTCCTTGTAAAAATAGCAAAAAAAAATTAATTTATATCTTCTTACA
Source organism: Acanthosepion pharaonis (assembly GCA_903632075.3). NCBI lineage: Eukaryota > Metazoa > Mollusca > Cephalopoda > Sepiida > Sepiidae > Acanthosepion > Acanthosepion pharaonis. Next base: position 2,113,436 of record CAHIKZ030001125.1, on the reverse strand, counting down.
AGTGGTCATCAATAAAATATGGAAATGATTATGCAAATATGCAGCCTCAGTGCATAACATATTCGTCAAGATCACGAACAGAAGGTCTTAGAAATTAAACCCTAAAACAACCTATAATAACAATAATAATGTACTGGCCGTATTTGGCAATTAAGAATATATCTCCTTTCATCAAATTATGTAAATTAAGAAAATCTACATATCTTTTATTATACATTTATGTGCAAAGGTAAGTGAACCACTAAGGTAATATTTAAATTAACTGTCTCTTTTTTTCCAGATGATCAAGAAATCTTAATTAAACTATATATTCATTAAGAAAAACCTTTATAAAATCATTTACAACCAATTTTTTTATCAGGCAGGAATAAAAATATTAATTAAAAATAAAAGAAATTAAGATGCGCAAAATTAAGGGAACACTTAATTTTGATATTTGGTGTCTGATTCTTTTGAGATTACAATGTCAACCAGTCTTTATCTATAATTTTAAAGAAGATTCTGACAGTAGTAAGTGCTGATATTTGATCACTCATCTTGGCAATATGCTCACAATTGCTCGATATTACCAGAATTTCTTGCATGCACTACATTCTTTCACTTAAATCACAGATTTTCATCTGGGTTTAGAATAGGACTTTGACTAGGCCGTTCCAAAACTTTGAATTTCTCTTTCTGAAGCCATGCTTTTGCGGATTTGCTTTGATGCTTCAGATCCTTGTCCTGTTGCAAGTTCCAGCCCTGACCGAAAACCAACTTTTGAACAGAAGACAATATATTTTCGTTCAAAATTGCTTGGTATCTTGCAGAATCCACTGTGACATCAATGCATACTAGCTGCAGCAAAGCACTCCCAAATCATAATGCTGTCACCATCACGTTTAAAGGTTGTTATGAAATGTTTCACTTCAAAAGACTTATGACGAACTTGCCAGATATACCCCTACTGATCCTCGAAAATATCTCTAATTTGGTCTCATGTGACCATAAAACCTTTTGCCAGAATGTTTCTAGCTTATTAATATTAGCTTTGGCCTAGTTGATGTGAGCATGATTGTAATATTTCGTAAGTAGTAGCTTTTGTCTAGGCATTCTGCTATGAAGATAAGCATTATTCAGATTTCGTCGCACTGTAGATGTATGCCCATTGATTCCGATATTGGCCAGTGAGCATTTAAGAACGTCAAACGGAAGAGCATGATTTGCCTGGACTTGCCGAACAAGATGTCTACTTGTTCTTGCTGGTATTTTTCACGGAATTGTGATGCCGTCATACCAAAGGACTTCCAATTATAAATAATTTGTTTCACGATGGAGAAATGTACTCTTAATAGTTTTGATAGCTTTTTCTAAACATCTTCATATATATATTCTAAAAATTTAGTCTTTAAATTCATACTTGCATACACAATAATTATTTTGTTTGACTGTTGTATACACAGCTTACCAAACGATGAACACGTGTCATTTTGAGTTTTACATATGCATAACAAATATTTGCATTGGCAACCAGGTAAGAAAAATACAGAGTGTAAATGTATGAATTCACTTACTTTTACACATGTTAATTTTTAATTAATATTTTTATTCCAGTTTAATCAATGTCGTTAAAAGGGATTTTAATTAAGTTAATAAAGGTTTTTCTTAATGAATATATAGTTTAATTAAGATTTGTTGATTATCTGGATAATTCAGACAATTATTGTAAATTTCATCTTAGACATTCATTTACTTTCGCATTGCGCTGTGTAAGGAAAAAGTGATATACTAAAAGAAACATTCATATATACTCCAATAAACTACTAATAAGAGATTTTGTGCGCCAATATTTCAAATCAGCATATCTTGTGTTCTTGAAACACCTATTGAAATTGACTGATTTTGTTGGACGAAGCGAATAATGAAAACCTTTACAAGTTTTGATTCTGAGCCTAAGTGTGTTTCACCTTCAGGATTTACTTCATCTTATGAAATATTTATAATATGAGAGACGAGAAATAATCCATACAAAAATACAGCGCTGAAGGTATCCACATATATATGAGTGCGTGTGTGTTTGTCAAAATGCAAAACGTGTTTTCTGTGACGCGCTTCGTCCCTTAGGACTTCCTCGGTCTAGGTTTGTTTATGTTGATGCGACTACACAGGCGTTGGGAATAATGAATTTAAGAAAAAATGACCTAGTTGAAATTGTCTGGATTACATATTCAAAACACATAAAAAATAATTTAATTCAATTTATAATTCCTCCAAAATGGTCCCTGATATATAAACACACACACACACACACACACACACACACACACACACACATATATATATATATATATATATATATATATATATATATATATATATATAATATATAAAGAATAATTAATTGAATTATATCATATATCAGGAAATAATAATTAATTATAATTATATATATATATATATATATATATATATATATATATATAATGATGTACTGTAATGGGAGGCTGAAAACAGCCGCACCTAAAAAAAAAACACTAAAACGTGCTCAATACAAAAATCCAATATATAATGTTAGGAAGCGTCATGTAAACATTATTTACAGCATGTTTAAACATAATAGCCATTTGAATTTGGTTATAAAATTATTTAGAGATTGTTGCAATATCACTAAACAAATAAAACGAACAAAAATTAATTATTTGCATTATTTTGAGGATTTTATGATTAGAAAAGCAATTTTCTGAAGTGAAAATATTAGGATCCATTCACGTAGAGCGTTACGTCAAATTTCTTGAATCCAAATCACTTTCAGTACGAGGCTCAGATGATGAGATTATTGTTAGAAGATTTTCAAGAAATTTGTTTTATTTAAATAACAGGCATTCTATTTTGTTGTCAGCTGTTGAAATGATTATTGCCATTAGGATTTGAAAAGCGACAATATGAAACACTTAGAAAGATTGTAGTAGATGCATGTGTATCTGATAAGGGATTAAGATGGTGTCATTACAAATCAACTATTCCACTCTCAGTAAAAGTATTCATAAGTGGAATACATTTAAAAGAAAACTACCAACATGCATTGGTCAGCTTATCCTAGCATATTCACGAAAACTGATAGATACTTTTATAAATCTCCAAAAACCTAAAATAGAAACCTTAAAACAGAAACAGGACCTATAGTTCTTACCACAGTTGATGCCAGAATACATGCATCTATGATTAGATAAATATTGCACACATTTGATTTACATGTGTGCCATGCAAGCAAGTAGCCCTTGCTCAAAACATAGTTAAGAAGCATCAAGGTAAGACTTAATTTTGCCAGAGAAATCCTAGACAAAGACCAGAACTTCTCGGACAATTGTCAAATTAAACCAAAATAGAATCTCTTGAGTTTAGTAGGGGATGGTAATTTTGGTATAAACCAAAGACAACATTTCAGTAGACGAACATAACAACTTTGAAACATGGAAATATGTTTTTCGTCTGTTTTAGTTTTGCCGTATGACAAATATGTTATCCTATAATCCACCATAAAGATTTTATTCTACCAGAAGATACTTGAGAAAAATGTGATACTGTCGGAAAATTGAAAATTAAGTGAATATGGACCATAGAACATGCGAATGGAAGAAGACATTCTAGTAAATGTAACGAATGTTTCAAAAGTAAAAAAGGTTGAAGTTATGTATTGGCCACGTGAAATCCTAGATCTGTATACAATTGAGATATTGGAGCGTGATTTGAAAGATCTGTGCAAAGTTTGAAGATTGAGTAATCCATTTATATACAGAGAGCCAGAGGGAAAGATTTAGGAGCCTAAGAAGAATAGGTATTTTGTTAGATTTACTACGAGAGAAAAAGAGTGAGATATGTACATATTATATAAGTCAGATGATCACAGACTAAGTTACAAATAATGATGCATGAATATTGACATATTGATAGAGAAAGATATAATAATATAATAATAAAAAATAAATAATCAAATCTTCTGAAAGATTCCGAGTAGACACTTTCGATTTTATACTTACTGATACATTATTGAATTAAATTCTATTCACGTCACAGTGTCAAATTTTGGGGGTTGCTGGCCCGTAACTATGTCTACACTTATTTCATAATTGCAATGTGAATGTGTTAATAGTTGACACAAGTTGAACTTTCGCTCAGAGATTCACTGAACGGAAGACTGGCTTTTCGCGCCAGTGGTGTGAAACTGGATAATGGATAATATCAATGGCACATGCTGTTGGCGTGGGTGAATGGCGAGAGACATGACTTGTTGCTAACAATTTGATATTTATCGAATCAGTTTATGCACTGGAGAAATTTGCTGACAGCACTTAGAGAGGATTACGACGGAACTGCTTAAAAATGTGATATGTGCTTACATTCAATAGCGGAACTTGTTTCTACCTATGTTAAAAGCCGACGAGTTGCATCCTATTTTCCATGAGGTCAGACACCTAAAACATTAGGATTATTTTTTTTATATATATATATATATATATATATATATATATATATATATATATATATATACAAAACATTTAAGATATTTAAAATATACTCATTATCTCAGTTATATATATATATATATATATATATATATATATATATATATATATATATATTCATAATGAACCTATTTCCCTTCTACAATATTCATCACTCTTTCAGCTGATGAGCTGAGAGCTTTATTCTGTTTCAACTATACCATTACAAGCGGATATTTTTATCGCTTTCCTGCTTTCTACTGTTTTGGCTTCCAGCATACATTTATTTTACTCATGGAGAAGAAGTGTCCTTTTTGATTTAATATTTGGAAAGCATGAGATCCGTTCAGTTAATTAGTCATTTTTATAATATTTTCGTGATGAGGGGAATAGCCAACTTTATATAATGTGAAGTACCATTGTTTGAAATGAATGTATTTTTCACGTTAAATCTTTTTCCGAATCAAACTTTGTCCTATACATTTATCTTGGAACCATCAACTACTCTGAAGACAGTTTATAACGTTACGGCCTAAAATTATAGTCCGACAAATTTACTCAATTTTTCTCGATTCTATGGTGAGACTATTTCCATGACGAACCCAATTTTACAGCAGATATTAAGTCGATCTGTTGTAGTACTACATGCATCACTAAAATGACTGTCGAGAAATAACATCTCATTTTTCTTCTACATTCATTTTCATGTCTATCTTAATGTCTTTAAAGAGTTTGTAATATTTTGAATTGTTATTTCCTATTTCTATTGACTACACTCGCTTCTTGAAATATTTTCTTGCTAGACAACTCATTTTCTTGCTTATTTCATTAATCTCTTGAATTCTCTCTTGAATTCCGTTTCTGCTCTTGATTCTCATCTTTCGATTGATCCCTAATCAATCTTCGCTCCAATTCCAATGTTATGATACCATCATTCAGTTATTTCACTATAATTTATTTCTCTTTTGTTATCATGTCTTTCTTTCTTCCTTTCTTTCTGCTCATGTCAATCTTTATGAATATGAACTTCAAAAAGTCATAATGTATAATTATATTATTTTGTATATTCATTTCAAAAATGATGAGTAGTTGTCGAGTTGTATAATGAAATCGCATACTACAAAAAATTAATAAAACCGTCAGTTTGAAAGGATATAAACAGAAATGTAGTTGATATAGATTACCTATAAAAATAAGCGTCTTTTTGATAATCTAACCAATATGCTAGTTTTATTGTGAAAATATTGAATCACATAATAACGCATACGCACTCATAGATTATTGCAAAAGACTAGTTCCATGATGAACCCAAAATTAGAACATTAAAGACAAAATTTTGCATAATCGCAAAAATATATTTTTAGTCAAGTATACCATCTTCATTGTTTTAGAACATCGCTCTAGAAAACTGCAGTTTTATTTTTCTGAGTTTTTTTTTTTTTTTTTTTGGAAGAATGTTTTAAGGTAGTTTTTGACTGACTATACAGAATCAATTCTTTGGAATATAAATTGTTCTGTAAAGACCTAATCAAATGTAAATCCGAAGAAGCCAAGTCAGGAGAGTACAGCGTTTCCTGAAAAGTTTCCCTTTTCAATGCTTTAAGCTACAGCAATGGTCTCATTTGCAATATGTGATCTTACGATGTCTTGATGGAAAATGACACCTTTTCGATTTAAGAAAATTGGCCGTTGTTCTTGAATAGCCGCAATGAAATTGCTGAGTTGGTAGCAATACTTCTTCGCAGTCATTGCTATCATTATCGGCTAAGTGCGTGAGAGAGACTCAAAGATGTAGAATTTCATTTACTCTGAAATATATTTATTATATACAGTGATATAGTTACCGTTGCTATACGAATTGGTTTAATTTAACACTTTACCTTGCGTATTTCGTGAATAAACCGAGTTTTACATATGGACACATTTATATAGCAATTCAAAGAAGTAGATTTTATTGCTTATACTTTTATAACCACGGAATGTGAAACCTTCTTTGAAATAAAAATGAAAATATAGCCTATTTATCTGAATAAACCTAACTTAAGTACCTATTACACACCCAAATGCATAGTAGATAGATAGATAGATAGATAGATAGATAGATAGATAGATAGATAAAGAAAGAGAGAGAGAGAGAGAGATGGTAAAAGCGGTCCACAGTCTTACCTACTTAACCTAATCAGTACGCGCTTATGCTACGTCATTGAAATACTGATTTTGGAAAGTGCCTTCAGAGAAACTTTTAGCAACCGGTCATGAAAGATATGAAATATATATGGACACAAAAAAGATTCATAAATTTTGAGCATTCAATTAAGTGTTCTTCACAGCGTAAAAATGCGCATTTCTGTTATATCGTTAGTGAATAATTTAATATTTTCGTAAATTATACCTATATGCAGCTATGAAGTCTATAGTCATACCAACGCATATAAATAGGGAATGCAAAGAAACGTTAATATATTCATAATATATAATATATACAAAATATATTTTGTATACTTGACTGAACTATCAATTTACCTAAAAGCAAGCGGTTTTCAGTGTTCCAGCAACCAATTTTTCAATTAATATCGGAATATATTCAAGTATACAGAAGAGTGTATCTCTTTGTCAAATACTTAATATGAGAAAAGCTTCAAGGCTTAACAAAGCAGCATGATGTAATCATTCTAAGAGACATGTCATTACACTTACAAATCAAAGTCTATTTTGCCCATTATTCTATTTAATACGTAGTCAGTTTTGCGATGTCAGCGAACTCTCGTTGCCACTTTTGCGATGTCAACGAATAGCCGTTGTCACTTCTATAATGATTGTTGTAGTAGATATTTTTTAATCGCCGATACTATTACAGTACGCCTTTGAACAATACTAGTGTCAGTACTTGTTCGATAATACTCGCTCGAATAGTAATCCGTATAGAGATCTGAATAGAGTAATAGTTTAGAAATAGTTTAGATTAGAAATGGTGTTCCGTATAGTAATAGATGATAGATTAGAAAATAGCGATCGATCCGAATAGTAATTGAGGAGAAATATCGATCAATCTAGATGTCACGTGACTTCCTATATAGGCGTTCCCTCTATGGTCACGTGATATACTTAATTCAATAATGGGATTGCCTGTGTTTGCTCACTGCGATCTATGTTCAATCTCAAGTGTCAGTAGCGACACTTTATTCCTATATAAAGTCAGATATTCTTCTACATTTTTACAATAATATTCAGCTTTGAAAAGGCTCGCGAGCAACTCCCGGTAGATGGTTATAGAGAAAGTGGCACAGATTATGTGGATATTTAATGAAGATTTAGCTTAATCCTAGATTGAACAGGCTAAGATTGTAGCGATGGAGAAACCTAGGAGCCGGTTTCGCAAATCACTGCTTCTTGGGACGAAGCTGCTCGAGTGGAACTTATATCCCACCAATGGACTTCGAAGTGAATGCTGGAGCTTTGCTACAATGGGCGTGGCTTGGTTTGTCTTAGCGATGAATGTTGGAACTGGTGAAATTAAGAAATGTAGTTCCTCCAAACACTTTCCATAGAAACAGCGAGACAGGAGATGGAGGCTTGTGATCTATTTTTTTTATTTAACCCCGCCACGATTTTAAGAAGATGAGAAGACATTACATAATTCATTATGAGTGAACCTAAAACATTGTCCACTCAGACTATAATGTGTTGATGACATTCAGATGGAAAACTCAATGAAATATCAATGAAACAGGAAAAATGACTAACTGTAAACCTTAACAATTAATTGTTAGTCAATGATTTAAATACCACAGACGTCAAGCAAGTACGAAAATTTAACTATCTAATTAGCACAACAACAGACGAGGTAAAATGTTACAATGAAAGCCGAGAGCCCTCAAGAATAATTGAAGATGCTTTTACAAAAGTGAATAAGGTATTAATAGATCGAAAAACGTTCATATAAATAGAGCTTAAT
>CAHIKZ030001125.1:1977500-2100000 GCA_903632075.3 Acanthosepion pharaonis | reverse complement strand
TATCTCCTGTTAATTCCCCTCTCCAAGTTCTCCACCGCCTTAACCAGGAAATATAGACATATACTGAATAGACGTCATTTCAAACATTCGTAAGAATCAGTTTAAAAGAGGGCTCAACACAAAAGTAAAGCAATATTCTTTATTTTAGGATATTACATCAAAAACATGTATAAACTCTACATAAATGTAATCATGTTCAATGTGTATTAACACATCTCATTAGGTGTTAGTAAATACCTGCTTAGAAGACAATTTATTGAGATTTAAACAACATGCAACCTCTTTTCACGAGAAAGAAAAGAAAAAGAGAAAGAAAGAAAGATACAAGGTATACTCGCATTTCCTGAGAAATTTGTCTCAGTCTCGTTGTTTTCGAATGTTTTATTAAATTAATTGTACCTTTCGATGCAGGCTTTGGCTGTGGTTATTTGTTCCAACTGCGAATTATTACCGTTATTACTTTGTTATTTTCGGAAGTTACTTAAGTTTGGCACAAGCTCACAACTATAAAGAACCAATGAGGATCACAATCACTACATAAGGAAAGATTTATTAAAAATATATACTAAGCATTTCTCCATTTCCTAGCAACACGGTATTCTGTTCTAGGGTATGCAGGATCCACCCCTACAAGCCGATTTTCGGAAGTATGCATACCGCTATATTCTTCCTAGTGTTCGCTGTCGTCATTTTCTTTTTGTTTATTTCTATTTGCGTGTTTTTGTCTCTGTTGGTTTAAATTTGTCTCAGCAATCGAGTTTCACACCTTTAGCAAGATTGTAATTATTTACTCTGGGCTAAGTGCTTTTTAGCGGGAATATTTCTTTTCTTCTCGTCTTTTTGCGGTTATTTTATCTGCATTTTCTTACGGTACAGTTTTCTTTCTTCTTTAGTCAATATTTGACAAATTGTTTTGCTAGGTATTGTAATCGTGTGCCAAGATTTAATCTACCATTTATTTTTCTTTTGAAATAACAAATATTTCAGTGACATTGTTATTATTATTATTATTATTAACCGCGTCTTCATTTTGATGGCCATTTTCAAGCGGCCATAATTTTCGCTTGTATTTCTCCAGAATTTGCGTTCGACAGATGAGCTTAAAAATTCTGTTCTATTCTTTCTTTTTTCACTTTAATACATTTCTTTTTCTTTTTTTTATCCATTTCTCCTTCTTACGCTTTATCTTTTCATTCTCATTCTAATGCTTTTCATTTTACAGCTGATTGTGCCTTTTCTCATTTTCTCCTATTGTTCTTTAAAAAGTAGAGTAAAAACATCAGTTTTCTATTATTTCTATTTAGTTTAATGACTTTACTTCTAAATAAATCCATAGAGATCACCGAGTTTCTATGTTGATTGCTTTTCACAGTGCATTGAGGTTAATTTGGTGGTGCCTAGCAAATCTCTAAGTATGTAGCAACAGGCTGCAACGACATTCATGCAAAGTAGTGTTGGTAATTTGTCTCAGTAACAATTAATTTAATAAATAAAAGTCCGGTAAATGTGGTAAAAGTTTGAACTGCAGTTCATTTATCGAGTTGTAACAAGGTTTAGAATATAAAGGCGTTTGTATGTCTATTGAAACATTTTAGTAAATGCCATTAAAGTTTTCAGGAAAACGTTTAAGCATATTGACTTAAAGAAGTTACCATTTAGACATACTTCTCGGTACATCAATGCTGTAGATGGGGGGGGGGTAATGATAGAAAATGTGGTTGACTTACTACGACCTATTGCATAGTTTTATATTTATATTTTAGGTGGTTACAATCTCGAAGGCCTTTAAATTTATCTATTTATATATTGTAATATTCTCTTATTAGTTTTTAACATGTTTCTGAAATCGTCACCTACTATTTTAAATCCTAAAACATCAATATTACTAAAGAGTTACCAAAAGCAGATACTAATATCTTATCTGATTAAATGAGAAATCATGAAAAGAAATCGTGAAGTATCTCAACCAGCATTTTGAACAACGTAAACCACATTCATTTTACATGCTTTTCTCTGTTCCCACAGGCGAGAATTATTGCCATAAAATGAAGAAAAGGAAACATACTTCACACAGAAGGTCACTTTTTCTATTACAGTCAAACATTTTTAAGTACTTTATATTGTTAAAATATTTTTCGAGACTTAAAATATATTTTTGCAAATATCATTTTTGCAAATATCATTTTTGCAAATATCATTTTTGCAAATATCATTTTTGCAATCTACTTTCTTTCGCCTGGTTTCGAAACAGTCTTCGAACTGACAGTCATTTCTTTATCACTAGACATTGGGAATTCTAGAGCAAGAGGTTTCATTCTTCTATAATCAGAGTTTCAAAAAATAGAGAAAAATATACATCATATCTTATTATAGGCCTGAAGATTGCGTTCAAGCTTGAAACCGACTATCACCATTCGGTGTTGAACTGTGTGTGAATATTGATTATATTACAGACTATATTCTAGATATTGATCGCATTTACTCTGTAAATATAGCATAACTTCAAATTACATTTTTCACACACACACACACACACACACACACATATATATATATATATATATATATATATATATATGTAATTATACGTTTTAGCAGTTTGCAGCTGGAAAGGCTAATTCCGAGGAAGATATAAATCCAGGGAGAGCTCAATGTAGACTGACAGAGGATTATAATGATAATAAGATTACGGAGACTTTAATTGTCCTTTTCGTTTATAATTTTTATTTCGTGAACACCGACATGTTCATCTCATCAGAAAGAAAACATGCTCTGCGAATGGAGAAAATCTACCGTGCGGAGCATGTTTTCGTTCTGATGAGAGATGAACATCTCGGTGTTAACGAAATAAAATTTATAAACGAAATGGATAATTAAAGTCCGCAATCTTATGATATATATATATATATATATATTTATAAATATATATATATATATATATATATATATATATATATATATATATATATATATATATATATATATATATATATATATATATATATATGATAGAAAATTAAACATTTTCGCAAGAATATGGTAAATAAAAATATCTTTCATCGAAAAACTTTTAAATGCAATAGTGTTTTCTGTAGTTTATTTTTGAGTTCTGTAAAAGAATTCGGTATTTCTCACTATTACTTTGAAAGAATAAAGATATAAGTGTTGCCACATCGGACTTACACTGTGTTTTACTGAGACATATAAAACGATTTTCATCTATTGGATCGTATGAGTGTCATAAAAATATGTTTGATTACGTGACGAACGTGCGAATTTTCGCAATAAGATTTTATCACCAGGCCATTGTTCCGCTTTATAGACAATTTAAAAAAGACCTTTCTTTACGGTCGGTTTGTTATACTCTTGTTTTTGTTTTTTTTATTCTATAATAACATATAAATAAATAAAGTGAAGACACCCGAAATTATTATGTGAATGTGATATATATTTTAGCAAGAAAATCTCCTTGATAAATGAATACGTCACGTAACACTTACTTCTCTTGAGGAGATTAGATTTTTTCAGACCTATTTTATATTTAGTCTACTGATGTTGCTCTATTTGCATTTCATACAATCTTTTTTCCTGAGATTATGTAGTTCTCAGTAGTAGAAGAATGTTTCTGCCTGGTTACTTCTACGTGTCGTGTCCCATCAGGACGTGGTCGATCATTGTTCTCCACAACGTTCTGTCGTTTACAGATCTTAGTGAGCAATGTGTTTTTTCTATCACTATTTTACTATCCATTTACACAAGCTCGTTAGGGAGGTTATTTGCTGTTGTCATCTATCTTGCTTTCCTTCAATATGTTTTGAGAACTTCAAATTATCCAAGCCTTTTTTCCTTGTTATATGACCTAGAAATTTAAACTGTCTATACCTGATTCAAAGCATAAGTGTACTTTTTAGTTGTATTTTACATCGCTCTTCCTCTTTAGTCACATGTTTAGTCGATGGGATTCTCAGAATTCATGTGTAGAACCACATTGCTATTGCTTCAAGTACCTTCACCTGCGAGGGGGGTGTCCAGCTTTCACTAGCATATAGATGGACGGATATTAAATAACACTTTAGGAAACTTTTCTTTGTTTCTAATAAAATTTTCCTGATTCTTTATACTTGACTTAGCTTTTGGGAGGCAACTTCCACTATTTCAATGTGCTTTCGCATTCCAGAGTCGCAATTTGCGTCATACTGAAATGTTTGTACTTGATTATGCCATCTTCAATTCGGCGTCCGCATTTTGGGCTATTACATTTGATGATATTCTATCTTCTACAGATTTCAAATGACCATGGAATATATATATATATATATATATATATATATATATATAGAAAGTCACTCATTCTCTGAATGCTGTTACTAACACTATTACTATTGACTGATGTGGACACAACATTGGAAATAATGAAAATGTAGATCATAGGATAATTGTTGGGGAATTGAATACAAAAAATAGGAACAAGAAAAAAAAAACTCTTTAGGAATCTCAGAAAAAGATATTTGTGAAATATTATAATTCTACTCAACAAGAAATGTAGATGAGACATCAAAATATATTTTATGGAAATGAGGTTATAAAAGTAAACAGAGGGAAATATTCAGAACGTTAAGAACATTGTCTAAACAGAGATTAACCTAAACAGAAATTAAACTAATATTTAAATGAAGTATCAAAAAGAGGAATCTATAAGACGACCAAAAAACGATCTTAAAACCGTACGTTTTAGTGATAAATATTGTCAAATTGCATGGACCTGAGTTTTCATTCTTCATGGAAATTGTCAATCCATCAACACAGACTGAAGTTCAGTCATGTTTGGGGTTAGTATTACAGGCTGTTAATGTTTTTGTTGTCCCTCAAACGTAGACGACGATACCAAGATAACAGGATAATCATTGAAAGATTGAACAAAGCTATTTAATCGATTTTGGGCATTATGTTAAGTTTATAAGGTAAATGTATATGCAGGACAGAGGTGCTTCACATTCGCCATATTTGATTATTGCCCTAGTTGCCAAAACAAAGATTTCAAGAAAACCAAATAAATAGAAAATTCCCATGTCTATTAATATATTACTCAAGTATGACATTTTTATTCAACTATTAAAGAGTTGTATAATTAATTGCATATGAAAATGGACAATATTATTCTCAGTAAACATTCCTGCAAGTAGTATTAAGGGTGAAAGAGTAGAAAAGTTAATAAAACTGATGAAGGTTATAGAATGTTTAAGGACATTTAAAATAATTGTTCATTCAGATATAATTGATATTGTGTTAGCTAAACACACGTTGCTATATTCCAAATATTTTGTATTTATTTATATATATATTAATTTAGGTAACTCAATTTTTTTCTAAAAAAAAATTGATAAAAACAAAGTTTTATCGTCATGATGTTTGTTACTATTAAGAGAAAAGAAAAAAGTATTTTTAATTACATTATTAATTTTTTTTTAATCCTTTCGAGCGCTTTCGAAATTTTCTTTAAATATTCTGTTTTTCTTGCCTCAGCGTGTGGGTCAAAGATTAGTATGGAGAACTGTAGCGTTTTTTGTTTTTGTTTTTGTCGTTAAAAACACATTGTTTTGGAATTCCTTGCAAAAATCAAATAATTGTCGGATTTTAATGAAATTTTCGGAACTTATTCACAAATGAATTCATTTATTTTTGAATTCATTATTTTTTAGAAAACTTTATGAAATTTCGTGAAATTAAAATTTCGGTCTCTTCATATTTATATTAGTTAAAAACAAAAATTCTGGGAGAATTTAAATCATCAAATTGTTTCTGTCAAACAGAAGCACCATAAATGGAGAAGCTTAATACAAATCACGAATATTTTAAAAAGAATTTTGTCTGTGTTTGTATGTTTATAAACGTGACGATTTCTGTACGGGCGACAATACACAATCATATCTGAAAATAAGAATGATAACTGTAGTAAATTTAAAGTCGACATGTCTAAAATTCAATAAAACACTGTAGAAAGATTTTCATTTTTAAAACTCTTTATGTATCGCATTTTTGTGGATGTCTCTATATTAATTATATTGCAGTTTGCATAATTAATTCTCACATGTCCCCAAAAAGTAACTATCAATAATAAGATTTAATGAGATTAGATAATAAAATTCTAACTACATATATGTTTAATATCGGTTTATTAATATCATTCTTATTGCGAAAATATAGGCTTGCATTTTCAAATCTGTGTGTTACTAATCTTAGACCAGTTAATAATTAATTTATGTTTATTGCTTTTGCTGCTAATAAAGTTTAAGTAATATGGTTTCAAAAGTAACGGAAATAGAATCCAGATAAAAAAAAAATACATCAAAATCAATTAGAAAAATCTACGGCTATGCAATGAGGAACATAGAAAAAGTTTTGTTTAAGGAATTTGCACAGTCAATCATTACGATATAAAAATATTTAATCATATGTGAAAAACAATCTGACAAATTTGAATTGCAAATGCTTATATTTTACCCTGACTAAACCAGTAAGCCGTCATATCTGTCCGATGAGAATCACGGAATAACAGATTGAATATTTTGAAATTTTACTTTTTTCGCTTTTGATGCCAAATTCATAGTCACCTAAGTTGAAACGACTTTTTGCGTAATGATAAAAAAAAAAAATTAACAGCAAAATAAGTAAGAATTACAATTATAAAATTAATGATTCCTTAAATATTTCGACAACCCCAACTCCTGCAAAAATATACCTGAGTAGATTTCGATAACGAGTGACTGAAAATCTGGAATACAATTAAAAATTGGATTATGAAAAAAAGTTAAATTTAGAAGCCATCTTGTATAATTCTTGATGTCAGGTTCTTTAGCATATGCAGCCAGGCGAACTTATATTATGATGGCAAACCAAGGAAAAGTAACATTATTCCAATCGAGCAGAGAACGTAGAGGAAAAGCTGCAGACATTTTCTACTAAATAAATCTGGATATTTTGAAGCAGAAAATCGATGTCGATATTCCCAGCACAAACAATCGACATGAAACTGAAGGCGCGAAAAAGATGCGAATAATATGAGGAAGAAGCTTATTAAACTCAGCAAAGATATAAAGGAATATTTTGAAAGTCATTAGATATTGCTAAGGTGATAATTCCTGCTCCGGAGTAGTAGTGAGTATCATTGATCCTTACTAGTGTAGTGAGTTCCATCTTCACTGATTACAAAATGTTTGCACCATTGTTCAAGAAACAAAACTATGTTTAGTAAATATCATTTCATCTTGCCATGGATTAATGTTTATCAAGTTGTTTTACGCTTGTGGCCTTGCACAAGATTAAAATAATCGTATTAATATCTGAAAATCATGGAGAATTTTTTAGTAAATGATTCTCACACCGTGTGTCCGAGCATACGTGGGGTTTCTTCATTTTAGAACGTGTTTCCTACTAAGTATAAATACCGAAAATTATATTATATTAATAAGATGGACTCCTGTCGGGAACTGATGAAATTAACGAAAATAATATTTACAGTCTTAATTGAAACACTCCTAACGGTGTTTTAAACAATAAAATTATAATTAAATTAATCATTAATTCGATGAGGTATTTAAAATCCTCTGATCACAATGTTGTAGTGGTCTCCGAAGATACTGGGGAAGATAATGGAAATTTGTGGAAGCATGCTATCACGAATAGTCTTATACAACAACAACAACAACAACAATAATAATAATAATAATAATAATAATAATAATAATATAAAGAAGAAGAAGAAGAAGCCGTGAAACTTTTATGGTTTTGATATTTTCATCTTCTGATGAATCATAATTCATAAATGATTGATAAACTCTTTACGAATTGTGCGACTAAATTATCCGTATAAATTCAGCATTACATGTTTAAACATTTAAGCATTGCAACATTAACAAATATTGTTATAACAATCATAGGTACAAACGCACGTCATTGTTTAAAGAAGTAAGAGGGTACAAATGAAAACATTGAACATTCACATTTTTTTCCATTTCCCTGAAGCAGAAAAAACATGAGTGCGTTACACTCGCCTGTGTTCTCTTCTTTTCTTTTTTTCTTTCTTTTTCTAACGACAACCAAATATTGATGTATCTTTCCTCGTTATCAAAACTGAATAGTCCAATATAAGGCATTGTCTGAATTCAACTTAGGCGCTAAAGAACTAAAGAACATTTAGAATAATTATATGATAATGTTAATACGAAGAAGCAGACTGTTTTTATTGAGACGACCACTAAGAGTCACCAAAAATCGTTTGTGTAAAAGTTGACATCATAATAATTATCTTAAAGATGCCAGGAATCCTGACCCGAGGCTATAGTGCCCCAGGATAAACGCCCGGGGGAACTACTGAGCAAGAATTAGTATTAATGGGTTCCAACCGGACAGTCAAGATTGGTTGTGTCTCGAATTTAAAAAGAAAGAATGAAGATGAACGCGTGAAAGTGTTAAGGGCAGATTGGAAATAACCCATGGGGATCATTCAATAATCTTAAATCTTTCCCTGGCGGAGCAATACTAATGTTGTACCAAGGCAAATAAGCTTGACTGCTGCTCGTTAAAATTGACTTTTCATTTGTATAATGGGAAGTGCATTTCCTGAAGCTCTTGTCTGGCACTGTTTACATTGACGTCACATTAATACTTTTGGGAAAGACAAGAGTTCAGTGTTTCTTCAGTTTGGTTTTATTGTGATAAATGTTGAATAAAAATTTTTATTGTGATGACATGATACTTAATAGAGAAAATAGTAAAAGGATGAATATATGGCTAAGCAATTGAGTTTGTTACCATGAATTAAATTTGATTGGTTGAAATATTATGTCTGAATGCTTGGGTTATGGGTGATATAGTGGCCTATTTCCACTTACAGGTCAAGGGTAGAGTCTATTAAAATAAAAGAAAATCATTTGCAGATTTTTGAGGCAATAAGTTGCAAGAATGTTAGCATAATTGTCACGAACAACGGAATCGGTAAAGAAGGTTCAAATTTCGTTTGATAATGCTCATATTTGTAATATGTTTGAGAGCAAAGTTATAATTCCTCATTCCTGTTCCCTGGCACAGTAGTTTACTGATTATATATATTTTTAATTATTTAATGGCTTGAAGTGAGTTTCGTTTTCACTAGCTTCTGTCGTATATATATCAAAATGGCAGACCCCGGCAAATGAGAAATCAAAAATAAGATTTGAAAGTCATGGATATGGTAGAAAATGTATATAATAAGATTTTGAACTAATCTCTGTGGATTTGATTAATTTTATAGCGTTCTACAGAAAATAAATAAAAAGACGATTTTCAAAAATCGCATTCAATCATTTCAAAAATGACTATTCGTTTACATAAGTCTTCGCCAAAAGTCAAATTTTCTTCAATGAAATAAGTGAAATCGCTATAGATCTAAAGGAAAACAAAAAAAACAAAATTATTTTCGCCGACAATCGTTATTCCACAGACGAATCTTTGGTCGTTTCTCACTATTCTGTGCCAAATTTTCTTAGCTGCCTGACATGCTGATGATGCCAAATAATCCCTATCCGTCTGGTATGCCTTTAAGTTATACAGGGAGAGCTTATTTCCCAAAATTGTTGTTTTGTTGAATGGGCCAAAGGGATGTTGATATCTTCATGTCGAGGGAGGGCCGTCATCTATCCTATCTCAAGAAAGGCAAGAAATCCACTAAGACACAAAGGTTTACTGTGTGTTACAAAATATGAGAAAATGAAATCATTATTTGCAATAAACGAACATGGATTAAGATGACAGATGATAACAATTAGCATTACATTTAATGTGTTTAAATCCAAGTTGATTGGAAAGCAAGAAGCCGGAAGAGTGATCTACAAGCAAGAAGTTCTAAAGAAGAAAAGCGTAGAACTTACGGTTGCATCTCGCCATTTCGACTGCAAGTTGATGAAGTTTTGCTTAAATTTATAAAGTCTAGATATTATACAGGAAAGCTTTATAGAAATATTTATAGAAAAACTACGGCGGGAGGGAAGTGAATGCAGCAGAGATATCAAGTCAGGACGAATAATGTATGTCTATATTTCTGAGATATTATGTACATTATTCGGACTATTGTCCTCATATTTATCACAACGTGGTTGGAATGTCGAACTGAACCATTTATTTCGCTCACTGGGGTAGACTGTTCTAGTTCCATGTGCCATGTTTTGATTGATCTTAACCAGGTATTGAACTCACAACTCTTTCACATCTCTTTGTGTCCTGTCACTGGATCTAACCAACGGCTTTATCCAATGTACTATGTCCTTGAGGACATCTGGGTATGAATTTCTGGGTATTATAAACCTGATGTCTTCAGCAATCATTGCTCATATTGCAATTTTTGCTTTTATCATTCCATGTTTTTACCATTTTTATGTCCATCTTCATTGAAGGCTTAATTTAAACGAAAATCATTTTAATGAAAATTTGAAAAAGAACATGCACGAAGAGGATATAATAATGAATTTGCCTTAAATATATATACAGTAGTAAGAACCAATTAAAAATGTTATTCAATAAAATTGAAATGTCGATTTTCTACTTTTAAATAATAAAATGGGTGATATTGTAGTCCATCTAAGTTGTACTTAATCTGAAAACTGGCAATCTTTCTACTATTTTAGTTATTCTCAACCTTTGGATCTCATAACGAGTTACTACTGTGAATTTTATTGAATAAATGACTTTGTTTTATTTCTGATGGAGTAATTGTGTTGTGTTAGTTGATAGAAATCAGAGGCAAATTCCTTTGTAAGTTATAGCGCTATTGAGACTCATTTTATTACGCAGAAGTCTCGGCCATGGCGTTGAAGGAATATTTATTAGCTTCTGGAGATGTCAGGTTTAATTTCTGCTACTGTCGACAATATGAACGTTTGTAATAAGTAAAAAGAATTCTCTTGCTTTTCCTAAACCATAACGCCACCAACCGTTTCTCAAACATAATGGTTTAGTCAGACGCGACTCCATCACAATTCCCATCGTCAAATTCTCCAGGGTGCATCCTTTTGTTGATGCTGCTATAGGTGCGAATGAGGGTGGCGATATTCCACTGATGACCATAAGAATAAATCTTGTCTTCTCAAAGAACTTTTTTTATAATAAAGTGATAATGAAATTTTAAGCTTGAAGAATTTCTGAAGAGAAATTTCATCATTTAGCCGTAGCTATTTGTTCATATATCATTCTCCAATTTATTTAAAATATTTCATCAACAGCACAAATTTATTCCTATTGAATTTATGTGCCCGTATCTAAGCTTCTGATGTAGAAATCGCATTTATAAATTCACTTCAGTAGAGAAAGAAAATAAATTATAAATGAGCGAATATGGGCGAAATTATTTTTCCTTATGCAAATACAAACAGGTAGAGAGACAGCTGCAAAAAGTTTATGGACTTTCAGAAATGTAAGTGTATGTAATGAAAAGTAAGTTAAGTTTAAAAACAAATAAAATATGAAATGTATTTCTATCTTCTTATTGAATATTATGTTTTATAAATTTGTTTGCAGATTATAGTTTGGTGATGCCCCGGGAGTAAGTCCTTGATTTTTTAGACTGAAATAGTGGGCGACCAATTACTGAAAAGGATGACATTTAAATATGTAAAAACAGTTTAAACATGAAATAAACAATTTATGCAAATGAAATATAAACTAAATGTTTATTTCAGTCTATGATTATCTATCCCGATATAGATGCAAGGGGACCTCACACCCTCTGCCCCACTTCTGCACGATACTGATTGTATGTAAATATATCATCGGCTGTTCAGCTTTTCAGTACTGCTAAATTTAATTGCAAAGACATCTCATAAAAAAGTAAATATATTTATTGAATTTTAATAAATATTTCAATTTCAATGTAATATTAAAAGCATTTAAACTTGTTTCCAATGAGGAGCTTATAAAGTCAACAAAATGAATTAACTCTTCAAAATTGATCAAAGCTTCTTTTTTTTAATCTAGTATGAAAAAGTAAAAATATATCTTAATCCAAGAATAGGTTAATGTTGAAAAGAAATCTAACAACTTAGAGATCGACAGAGGAAGACTTCAAGGAAGTTCTATTTTGTCTTTGTTAATCTGTATTTGCATTCTTAACATAATCAAATGAAACAAATCACGCACTTTATGATTATCAGATATTGGACAAATTAATTAATCATTTATTCAATATGCAAGATTGGAAACGTTTCTCAGAAAGGGATTATGAATTAGTGAATTTGTAAAAAATAATACAATATTAGTAAAATGGAATTTGGTCGAGTAAAATATAAGGCAATCTTCAAAAAAAGGCAAATTAGTACGAAAGACTGATATAAAAACTAACAAAGAAATCGCGATAAGTATATAAAAAAACTTGTCATAAATGAAGGGCAAAATATTCAACATACAAGAATTTAAAAAAAGATAAATTTGAGAATAACTGAGTAAACGCGATATGTAAAAATTAAATTAAAATCCACAAAAATGATTTTGATGCTATTAGCAATATCTATTGTTACATATGTTTTCAATGTTTTAAAGTTGACTCTAGAAAGGGAAAGAAAAATAAAGATCAGAAGACTCATTACTAAGTATAATATGCACCACCCAAAAGAACATGTAAACCAACTTTATCTACCTAAGGAATATTGATGTAGACGCCTGAGTCAACAAGAACTCAAAGACAAAGCTTCAACAATAAGTCTTGAATGATATCACAAGTTAGTCACTGATTTAGTGCTAAATATTATTTAACTGCATGAATCGAACAAAAATCTACATACATTATCAAAAGAATTCAAAAAATATCGACAAGTCTACAAACAAGATGATAAGGCGAAATACCAAATATAGCTAAAAACAAAGCAACAGATATGGTCTTAAATAACTTAAAAATAAAATAGAAAAATCCCACTATGGTCGATATCCATCGGGAGCACAAGGCGCTGAGATTTCTACAACTTTGATACGTCTGTGATTGTAGAGCTTTCGGTTAAAACCCAAAATAGAACAATTCTACCTAGCCGATCAAGATTAAAACCTGACCAATTCCTAACAGGCATATCTTGTAATGAATTTAGGATATCGAAAATGGCACTTATGTATAAACAGGAGGGAAACTATAAATTATCTAATGCTCTTACTTAGCCCGAAATGAATATAAAAATAGATATGACAGGAAATGGAAATACTTCATTGGAAGATACACCAACATTATAACATTCCCCATGCAAAAGAACGAACTAAATTATCACCAGAGCTAAAAGATGAAAACTTTAACGTCCTCTGGAATTTTACTATAAGTAGCAAGCGCAATATATAAGACATTCAACCAAATATAATAAGAAGAGATTTGAAAAAAAATTTCGTCATATCTCGAAGACATGGGAATAATAATAAAAATAAAAAAAACATTTCAGCAAAATGATTTCAAAATTACTGTGACATTAATAATAGGATCAACAGGGATTATTGACATGAATGTGGATATTTACGTCAATGATATTTCAATAAACCCCTTACTATGTTAAGTGCAAATGATTTTGCACACGAGCACTACACACACACTCATAGATACAATCTCAATATTATATTTAATCATATCACACATGCAAGGCAATGAAGCCACTAAGACGCAAGTGTTTACAGAGTGTGGAAGAATATGAGAAAAATAAAACATTATTAACAAAAGAGGACAATAAAAGAACAGGAATTAAGAAGACGGAAGATTATGATAGACTTTGCATTTAAATTTTTGAATAAAAAGTTAACTGAAAATCAAGAAGACGGAAGAGTGAACGACGCGAGAGACTTGCAAAAAAAAGCAATTCTTAGCATATAGGAATTTCAGCTGCATGATGAGGTGACCTTGCTGCTAATGGAGAAATTTCGAAAGTCTGGGTAGCAACAGTAAAGATCAACAGCAAAGATTAAACTTCATTAGAACAATTACCATGAAAGTATTTATAGAAAAGACAAAAGGAATCAACGCTACGGCGGTTCGAAAGTGAAGTCGAGATGTCAGGCCAGGACCAATCTCATTGCAATATATATCTCAATATTCAAGAATCTGTAAATAGATACCAGTAGCATCAGACCAGATGTGGCATCAATATTCAATGCCTGCATGAATGGCAGACTTATAAATATGTGGAGAGACAAATTGTCTATCACGACACAGGCCTTGCAAGAGTCACCTTGTAACATGGCAAATTCAAAAAGAAAATCCAAAACGGAATCTCTCGACTCTGATTCACAAAATAGAAGCCGGAAGTGAATTGCCTAGATTCATCATAATTGAATGTCTAGAAGAAACGCTTCCGCCCAATCTGTCCCTATTCTTGATAGAAAAAAATAATTACCAACAGGGAAAATCCTCGAACAGTAAAAAAAGAAAAGAGAAATCGCAATCTATTTTTTAAACGTAAACAATAAAAAAATACGCAGATAACACACTGAAAATGAAAACTTTACACAATTTAAAATGTAAAGTTTATACTTAACACTTCAAAAGTGAGATATTACAAATAGAAGATGGCCCTGGCTACACCAGAAGAAATAAATACAACAATAAGCAACTGATCACAAATTATAGAAGGATAATTATTAAAAAAAAATGGTGGATCAACAACTTCAAACACATATTTTAACTTTAAAAAAAGCATCAATCACAAAAGTATAAAATGCGTTTACGATTGATAGGGTTGAACAATGCATCAGCTGTTTCAAGTGTCAGAATACAGGTACCACAAAGCGAATCGCAGGGTAGAAGCGCTATGTAGAAAATGTGATAAAAAGCAGATCATATGTAGGAAGATTGTACTCTAGAAATTAAATGGTCTAACTTTGGTGAGAACGTCTATCCTTTTCGAAATATTGCTATATACATATACAGTAGCGAGCATAAATATCAGAACGATGTTAAGAAAAAGACTAAATGTGAAATAACTTTTTTTTTTATTTTAAAGCTTCAAAGAACATTTTATCAAGGAAAAATAAGGATATAAAGGTAAATTATATAATTCCAAAATATAAAGCTCAATAAACTTATTTTGATAAAGTTATAATGACATTATATGATATTCGAAAAAAAAATAGATGATCAAAAACATCAGAACGATTAACAAAATCATACTAACAAGTCGTCCCGTACCAGCAGATGAAATCATGCCAAACACTATCACACTTCCTCCTCCAAGTTTAACGCTGATTTTAGTGCACTGAGGCAAATATCGTTCCTTAAGACTGCGTCGAACGAACCTTATTCAGTCACAACTAACCAGGTTAAACTTTGACTCATCGCTGAAATGAACACAATCCCACTGTTCTTCTGTCCATATGACGTGTTCAGTGGCAAATTTCAATCGGCTCATTTGATTCTTTTTAGAAATGTCAGGCTTCATAGAGTCTACTCGACGATTCAAATTTATTTCATTAAGTCTTCGGGAAATAGTGTGCCTTGATATTTTAATGCCAAGGTTAGCATTAGCTCTTTTAGAGATAGCGGTTGCTGTCACAAATCGATCCTTTACCAATCCATCTGTCTTCCCTTACAGTAGTTTTCCTAGGCCTGTCAGGTTAGTTTCTTGGCTTCACATGAACTAGTTTCCTCAAGTTTTCTTAAACTACTATGAATAACACTTTTAGATTTCCCCACACTCTTTGAAATATCCCCAATCGAGAGTTTATCTTCATTACGTAACTTGACTATCAGTTTTCTAAGGTCCAATGACGTCACAGATTTTTTCACCATGTTTACAATGCAAGAGCCAGTAAAGAGTCAGTGTAATTTAGTAAAATGCCCGATTTTATATTCTTACCCTAAAGTATTTTCAATAATGCAAAATAATTATTAAATTTTATGGATTTATTTAATCGTTCTGATTTTTTTCATCATCTATTTTTTCGAATGTCATATAATTATTCTTATAACTTTATCAAAATAAGTTTATTGAGCTTTATATATTTGATATTATATAATTTACATTTATATTCTTATTTTCCTTGATAAAATGTTCTATGAAGCTTTAAAATAAAACGTTATTTCACATTTAGACTTGTTCTTAACATCGTTTTGATTTTATGCTAGCTACTACACACACACACACACACACACACACATATATATATATATATATATATATATATATATATATATATATATATATATATATATATATATATCAAAAAGAGAGAAAGAAATCATGGAGGTGAAGTATAGACTCATATTTTTACCAGTAGCAAGAAAAATATTGGATTTATATGTAAAAATCCATATCTATGCCAAAGTAGCTAAGAAAGTGAATCCAATTATCAGCAATAATAAGAAGGGAATTCTGGACAAAAAAACTAGCGTCCATATCAACACCTAAAATATCTGTGAACGAAATACAAAACTTTAAAACTCTTGTGTGTGATGACCCACAAAAATTGGGGAGCAGTCTGGCAAACGTTACTCAAATTATAAAGAACATTAATCCGATCGAAGTGGGACTATGAGAACTTCATATACCAATCAGTAAGAAAATAATGTCTCAAAATACTTAACTGAACCTTTCATCAAGTTTTGAGTTTGGAGCTTGGAGCATTTAGAACATCGACTCTAGAAAGTTTGTATTTATGAACAAAACGACCTCCCCCAAATCTTAGACCAGACAAACTAGCCTACAGTACAATATAAAACTAAAACATGCCCTTTTAACCTTGCATCCAACATAACATTCGATCCAAAACACAGAAACCTCTTCCAACAAAAAGAGAAAGCCATAAAATCCTTTAGACTCCGGATATAACTCATCATTCAAGAAGCAGAAGATCTATTATCCATAATACAATAACACCTAAAATAACACAGTGGGGCAAACGAATACATGAAATAAATCTAAAAATCTGCAAATCTCATAAAACAATTACACATTCACTTATATTCCAAGAGGATTTAGAAAAAAAAATCAAATTCCATTATCCCAGATGCTCATTCATCTTCACGGATGGACCAAATAGAAAAATGAAACAGAATACGTAGCAGTGAAGGACAAGAAAATAAAACAGAAACATTTGCCCAAAGAAACTTCGGTTTTCAGTGTAGAGATTTTGCAATAGACAGAGAACTTGACCTCATCAATAGAAAAAAAAATTAAAAATATATCTGTCTATATTTCTGAGATGAGGCATTGTAATTTTGTACACTATTTACATTGTTCGAACTGTTAACCTCATCTTTGTTGCCATATTCCACAAGGACAAATGGTCCAGTTGATAAAAGCGTAGCTTGTGTTCAGTGATTTAACCCAAATAATTGTGAGTTCAATATCAGGCCACAAATTAGGTGAACAAAATCTTGTAGATTTGAGTTGAGACACACGGAAAAAGCATATGTGGAACTAGAACAATCTACCCTGGTGGACAAAATGAAGTGTTCGGTTCAAAACTCAATCACTTGAAGAATGCCGGCGCGTACAACGACCGAAATGTCGTTAATATGTCAACAAAGATGAGGACAACAATCCTAATATTTTTTTTACTGAAAGCTTAATCACCAATGGGATCCAATACCTGCAACACCGACGCAAGAATTGTGAACCGCAAGAATTCTGTTAAATAGTGTAAATAAAAAGTATGTAATATTTTCTGACTCTTTAAGAGCAATAGAAAATGTTTCAAAAACACTTAACTTTTACTTCTAGTAAAATTACTATGCAAGCAAGATTCAATATCCAACAGTAAAGAAATAGTTATGTTGGATCACAAGCCACAGACGAAATGACCAAGCAGATGCAAAGGCTGTCCAAAAAGAAACCACTGATAATAATTTCAGGATTCTTTATACAGATCTCAAATCTAGTATAAACAGTTATATTCAACAGAAATGGCAAAAGCGGTTCGACCAACAATACAAATATTAAACTTCTCACAATCAAACTATTCCTAGGTGAATGGAAACAACTGTTTAGAGAAAGAAAAGATGAAGTAACGCTAGCACGACTCAACATAGGCCATATATACGTTCACCGATTCATACGTGCTGGAGAATGCAGATCAACCAACATACACAACATGCTAAGCCGCACTCAGGCAAATTTACATCTACCTGTTCAAAGAAGGCTTCAAAAGTAACTAGAAGCGACGTCTTTTGAAAATGGACTAAATTTAGCATTGTGGTATTATCAGAAAAAGGATGTAGCTGTCAAGGACATTTATAGTTGCTCCATTAATGGATGATGCTCCAGAGTGCAAAAATGGACAGCAAAATTTATGAAGTGAAGGGAGAATCTGGAAGATGACCTATGTTCTGTGCGTCCAAACAACCACTAAGCAAAACATTGATCGTGTTCATTACATGGTGGAAAACATTGATCGTCCTCATCACATGGTGATGGACAAGCAGCCGACTATAAATCAAATAGTCAATGGCACAGGTATATTCTGTGAGAACGTTGGGAATATTCTGCACAAAGTACTTGGCATGACGAAGGTTTCTGCTCGGTGAATGACACGTCTTCTGACACATGATCAAAAGCACACCAGGCTGGTCACGTCACAAGAAAATCTGATATTGTTTGAGGCATATTCAGCTGGTTTTATTAAATGTTTACTAACCCAGTATGTGTTGTGTTCATCACTTCAAGCCAGAAAGAAAAAGACAATCCATACACTAAGAAAATCCTGTTCACCTGCTCAAAATGTCCATAGTCGTTTTATCTGTAGGGAAGGTGATGTCCTCATATTTTAGGGATGCAAAAAAACTGTATTTATTCTTCAAAACTGCCACATCATCAACAGAGAGTAATGTGCCAAATGTTATCAAGACCAAACACCCAGGAAAACTAATAAAAGGGGTCGTGTTTCAGCAGAACAATGTTCCAGCACTCAGTTCCTTAGTTTCAATAGATGCTGTGCGTGACTGTGGCTTTGAACTTCTTAATCACCCTCCCTATTCTCCTCTTTTGGGCCATTTAACTATTCGCTGTTCGCCAACATGGAAAGCACTTGACTAAGAACACGAGTCGCCGTGATGATGTCATCATATCTTCTGTTGATAATATTATTTTACTGAGAGCTTCATCACCAATGAGATCCAAGTCCTGAAACACAGATGGAAGAAGTGCGAACCGCCAGAATCCTGTTGAAATATAAAACTCATTTGATCACATTCCATGAGAATATCTTGACCAGTCTATGAAAGTTTCAGCCTAACCTCGTAAATTATGTATAAGGCATACGTTTAACAAGAAAGTATAAAATTATTTACAACGTATCCGTAGTCTAAGGCATAGAATTGCATTCAAAATATTTACATTTCGACATACTCATAACCCATAAAAGTTGATCTAACACTAAATGCAAACAACCAATTTAATACAAATCTAGTGATTGATTCAATGTATTCTTTCCAGTTCATGTCAGCGATAAACGTTAAAAGTTGCAAGAAATCATTCTTCTGAAGGATAGCATTAGCCATACAGGTGGAAGTCAAAATAAGTTTCTCTCGGACGATTAAAAGAGAGTAGTCTTTTGTTTTGCCGTCGTTGAAATTAACAAGCCATTTCACGACCTAAATATATCCAGTAACGTTTGAAGAAAAATTTAGTTTACCTAATGTCACAGTTAAATAGATTTCTCCAAAAAGTTGAATATTTCTGTCGTATTTCCAGTGTACCTAATCTTTTTGTTGATCTTGAACCTAGTTTCAGGAACTTCACTACCCATGTCTTAAGAAGGATGAATGTCATATATATAGGTAATTAAATTTTCTTTTCCTCAGTCACCAAGTTGCCAACTCTGATATACTCAATAAATAATAACGTTGGTTAAGGCGATTTTTCATCATTGGGAAGGTTCTTTAAGGACATAAAAATGAAAAAAAGCAAAAAAAATCATCAACTGTATTTTTCATTTTTCTTACTTTATTGGGATTCAATGAATCGTTAAGAAACTTATAATTTCGTTTCAATCTTTCACTGTTCGTCAGTTTGATATTTCTCTCAATTCTAATTCTGCCGTTCATATAAATATTTTAACATATGAAATAATAATGATAAATAAATAAATAGTAATTAAAAATTGATCAGTTAATCAATTGTTTAATTATCGTTTTGGGTAGAACAATGTTCCACATTACAATAACGAGAAATTAAAAGTAATTATTTTGTTGAATTTAATCGTACGGTTATTTTAATTTCTATTAGAAACAAACAAGACAATTATAACAAGAGTAAAGAAAAAACATTACAATAAGAATAACAATATTGCTAATGAGAGCCTATTGAATATAGATACATATACGAAATTGATGTTTGAAAATTCATATCGAATAATTATTTTAAAATTATTTTTTTTAATTTTATCTTAAGTATAAAAATCCAAGCTTTTAGCAGGTTAAGAATTTTCAGTTCATAAAGTGCTTCTTATTTGGTGTTCGTATCGCTAATTTTATGATAATAATAGAATCCTTAGCTGGCAACCCTCCCGGGAGAAGGAAAACTCTAAATAAAATATCAACTCAAGGTGTTAATCATGCTGAGGATTAAATGGCTCCTGTGTTATAAAGTCATAAACAGCTTCATTTATTATGCCAGGCAACCATGAATAGAATTTATAGTTCCCATGCATCATACTTGGAATCACTCTGAGGACAAATAAAAACGTCACATGTCTTATGGTTCAGCGGTTGAGGTGGGCAGTATAAGTTTGAAAATTAGTCAATGAATCCAATTCTTCTCCAAAATGTGTGGCAGGTCCCCAGAACGAGGTTTGGCTTAACTTTGACTTTCCAGATCTATCATCACCAAAAGTCAAACGAAATAAAAAAAAGGACTAGACAAAGGAAGAATATGACGAAGTGATGTATTGTTTCTACTTTACACTAAATAAACCTGATTAAAACCAGACTAAAAATGCCTATCAAATGTGACGTGAAGGAAATAAGGACAAGAGAAAATATTTAAACCGAAACATGCTAGCAAAAATATCAGACGATATGTGATGAAGTAAAAGTATCTAAAAGATGCTAAATGAAATAAAGAGTTGGTGTCGCATCAAACAAAACAGTAATATTTATGAAATAGTCGAAGAACTGCTGGAGATCGAAGTTGAAGGTGAGAACACTAATATGTCTGATGAAGTCATGGATTATCTGATAAGTATTGACAAACGAAATGAAATTGTGAATGAGGAAGATGAAAATATAGCTTAGAGGGATCATCAAACAATAATAATATGTCATTCTGTATAACCGAACTGTTACACTCGAATTCTAATGGCGTTCTCATAAATAAAGACATAAGGATTAAATTTAGAATTTTACAAGACGACACTTTATCTTCTTTTATGCTGTTTTGATTGACAATAATTTCTTTATCAAAATCGTTACAAATATACAGGATAAAAGGTAAAAGGATAAATAATTTATTTTATATGGATGACTCGGAATTATATACAAGAAACGATGATGAATTTGAAGGGCTTTTGATGATTGAAAAGCTTCATCGATTATATATCCATGGAATTTGGGTTATGTAAATATGCAAGAGGGTACCTTAATTCGAGGAAAGCTTATTAGAAGTGAAAATATTATTACTGATGATTAAAGACGTTGACCAGAGAGTTACTTACAAGTATCTAGGTGTGGATAAATACAGTGGAATACAACATTCGGAGATGAAAGAAAAAAATGCAGAAGGGTCTATATCAGGTGAGTGGAGATAATAATGAAAACTGAATTCGAAAGATGGCAGCCATTAACACTCTTAATATACCAGTTGTAACATATAGCAGCAACATAATAAATTGGAACTTAAAAGAAATCATGAAAATTGGTGCAAGAATTCGCAACCACCTCATATAAATTAGGATGCACCACGATAAGCAGATGTTTAATGACTGTATCTAACAAGGAGGGTAGGGACAGGGTTCACCTGGAATGGTTTGGTAGAATTTCAACAACTATTTTATAACTATTTTGCGTCAACACAAGATTAGATGTTACAATGCGTAATGGAGCATAAAAAAGTAAAAAGCTTTCTTCTCTATCAAAATATCTCATAAATACGCAAGAGAATAAGGGATAAATCTTGTAAATAAAGCGGAACTAGATACAACTGCCATAAAATCAGCAAGAAAACTGCAACAAGAAACGAAAATGAAACAACAAAAATAAACAGAAGAGAGTTAGAGGAAAAAGTCTCTATACTGCCAGTGTCTTACCCAAAGCCAAACTGATATTGATTAAGTTGCATCCTATAAATGTCTAAGGAGTTCAGGACTTGAGGGTTAGCCGGAAGGGTTTATTCTTGCTGATCAAGACCTTATCCTTCATACACACAAATATCAAGCTAATATCTTTCATAATAGTAAGGACCAAAAATGGAGATTTTGTGATCCATACATTGAAAATATTAACCTCTTTATATTACGGTGCTCAAAAGACAATGAAGACAAAACCTTTCATGACAGGGAAGAGGTCAATATCTGCATTGTAATATCGGTCATCACTACGTAATTAAAGCAGCTGCAAGTTATTATAACATCATCCTGAATCTGTAGTTGAGGATGCGGATGCTACAATCGACCCTTGGCTTTTGCCATCAATATAGATCGAACAATACACGCAAATCGATCAGAAATTTTTATCAAAAACAGAAAATAAATAAATTACACTGATATGAGCGTATTAAAATACAAAAACATCTCTGTAAAGGTCTTTAAAAAAACGAAAAAATGCAAAGATATGGAGATTGAAATAAAAAATTCAACACTTAAAACTAAAACTTTTCCTGTTGTCGTTAGAAATGTAGGTCTGATAAATAAAGAAGAAATCAAGAACAGATTATCAAATTCCCTGGTCCACCATTTGTCCAGGAAATCCTCAAAAGTAGTTGCAACATGTACAACCCATATCCAACGAAGAGTTTAGTCCATCATTCGCTTTCCCTTGGCCATTGGCTTTAATGCATCATGTGATTATAAACCGAATATAGGACAAACAGGATTATTTTAAAGGTAATAATAATAATCATTTAAAATACTAGAGAGAAATGGTAGGGAAATATCTGCAGGGCAAATCGCCTATTAGAACAAGTTAACCAAATGTAGATCAAATCATTACCCATCGGTAAATGAGAAGGATTCCTAATTACTGCCTAGAATCAGTTTTTTAAAAGCAGGAATTACTAATGTAATGCCCTGAAATTTACCAGCAGCACAGTCTGCCTCATGTGTGGAGAATATCCGGAGAGATTTGAACACATTATATCTGTGGTTGTCTGGCGCCAACAGTGTATTTGTAGTGATATGATAGGTTTCACCAGGACATGCATGGGTCAATATATCACGTATAAAACCTCACTTTCAAAGATAACTGGTGGAAACATAAGCTACCAATAATTTTACAGAAAGGAGAGGAATTTCAACATCTTTCTGATAGATGTTGCATCTGCAAGCGCAACGAAATGCAAATTGATAGACGTTGTAAATACAAGGATATCGAGATTAGAAATCAGTAGAATGTAGAATCTCGAGACAACTGTTTTTATTTGGGGCATTGAGAAGTAATATCAAAAGGAGCAAAGAAATATTTGAAATACATATATGGTCGCTCTACAATATGTGAAATGAAAAAAAGAACATACTCATGAGTACTTCGCATATTTTGCGTAGATTTCTCTCCATGAAGTGAATTCATCTGTATATTCTTCTGTCTCTCTCTCTCACTTTCTTTCTGATCACATGATACCTCATTTGCTTGCATCTGCTCTTACAAAAACTTGTTGACTCTTGGAATATCCGCTTGAGACTTGGAGAAACATCTACTACTCTAAGAAAAGTCAAATAATATTAATAATAATAATAAACAGCATGAATCATTCCAAAACTGATGTTGATCGCCTGTATGTGCCCAGATCCGAAGGATGCAGAACTGTCATACAAAACTACAACAATTGGTCTCCAAAGATAATTGGAAACTACAGAAAACTGGATGATGGCATGCGTCAAGGAACATGGAAGTAGCAATCGTCTTTACTCCGTAATAAAAGAAGCCAACAAATTCAAAATGGAGTTTCAAATGGGCGTAGAAATGCAAGTACAGCACAATATACCGGCTGAAACTGTAAACTACTTAAAAAAGACAGCAAAGACAAATGCAACCGACCAGATACAGAAGTGATGGCAAGATAAACCGCTTCATGTCCAATACTCATCCCGCACCAAACAGGCTGACGTTGAGAAAACACATACCCATCAGTGGCTACGTAGTGCAGGGTTGAAAGCGGAAACTAAAGGTTTTATCCTTGCACAGGACCAATGCTTGTTAACTAGGAATTATCAAGTACATAGACT
Source organism: Acanthosepion pharaonis (assembly GCA_903632075.3). NCBI lineage: Eukaryota > Metazoa > Mollusca > Cephalopoda > Sepiida > Sepiidae > Acanthosepion > Acanthosepion pharaonis. Next base: position 2,075,640 of record CAHIKZ030001125.1, on the reverse strand, counting down.
AAAATATTGTGTTAGCCCAAAATGCAGATTCTGTGATATATATCCAGAAACGATTGATCATCTTGTATCAGGTTGCACGATATTGGCACCCACTGAATATAAACCCGACATGACAGAGTGGGCCAATATCTGCACTGGAAAATCTGCAACTTCTAGGGGAAGGAAACTGAAAGAAACTGGTATGAACACCACCCAGACCCTGTTACGGAGATAGGACCTATTACAATTCTATGGGACTACACAATACACACTGACAGAACAATCAAAGCCAACCGCCCAGATATTGTTATTAAAGACCACAAACAAAAATAATGCCTCCTTATTGTTATGGCAGTCCTTGCAGACTGTAATGTATCTTTGAAAATATTCAAAAAGCTGTTAAAATACAAGGATCTTGAAATAGAAATCTAAAAAATGTGGCATATGGGAACATCAACAATCCCTGTTGTAGTTGGAGCCCTAGGCTTGGTTGGAAAAGATTGCATTTGACTAATTGAAGGGATTCCAGGAAGTCCATGCTTCACAGAGATACAAAAAATTGTTCTGACAAGTACAGCCCACACTTTACGAAGGGCTTTATCTATGTATTTTTTCTTTTTTTTTTTTTTTGTCAGTGGAAAGTGTCATGATGCCATTTCTAACCTTAGGTCCCTGGGCGGGACCAGGAAAGAAATGTGTAAACGCCAGAAATCAAAGAAAATAATAATAATAATAATAATAATAATTAAGTAAATATACTTAGATTTTTATGGATTTAGGCTATGGAACAATGTATCATACTTTACGCTGTCCGTGTAGACATTAATCCCCGAGATCAATTTCAGATCTCATGTCATTAAATACGATACTTCATCATAGAATTCAATAAATATAACACTATTACTTGTGGGCAAAAGCAATATGTTGAGAGGATTTGGAACGAATAGGAAAGTTATTCGAAAAAGAATCAATAAATGATTGTCCATATTATTACATTTACATGAACAGGTAGTGAAATGATAAATTGTATTTACTTGTAAAAATTAAAACGATTTAACACTGTAAATGTTTCTGTGTTTCTTTCATTATTAAGTAATTTCAAGATTTCTCTGTTTTAGAAGACAAACTCAACATATGTGCGAAGTAAACAAAACATTGCCTTGTGAAACTTCCATGTGTGCAAATTATTTTGTGTCCAAGCAGTTAGTATCTTTTTTAGTTTCCGTGTATGTTTTAAGTAGAATTTGATTCTTACCGATTCTACATTTTCACTTTTTCCTCAGCCTGAACATTTAAGCTCACTATTTGTCGGATTCACTTTTTGTTGATTATAGTTTCTAGATCGGCTTGTTGGTTGAAACAATCCATTTGAATCTCTGAATCTCGGCGTTTTTCTACGCCGACCATTTCTTTGCCCGGTTGAAGTGAGATCGATTGAACAACTCCCAGGATACTGATAGGCTTATTTTGTCGTGTCTGCTTTTGTAATTCCCTTCGGAGGAGCAGCTGGCGTTCAAAGATGATAGACGGATTCGCCTCTTTTCTCTTCATAACACGTGTTTTTAGTTTTTTAGTTTTCCTAGATTTTTAAATTACGTCTCTTACTGTTACATTAATTCTCAGCAGCCATGTTCAACAATTCTTTAAAAGTAACTCTCCTCAGAGAAATACATTGAATTTTCAAAGGAATTTCTCTCTCTAGTCTTTCAATTTTAGAATATTGCCTATAACTTTTACAGTCACATTATCCCAGTCTATTTACTGGAACCAACCAACGTTTATTTATCTTCAGTTTGTTTATGTAAACATCTTTCAAATTATCAAGAGCTTTGCACCTTCTAATTTAATTAGCTTTGCAAGTAGACTTTTTTTTATATTTGATATTCACCACATTTCAATCAATAATATTCTTATGTCGTCAGGTACTATGATTGGATAGTCTCAAAAGTTGTATAATTGCGATATGAAACAATAACATCTTATGGTTCCCAAGTGCTTCGGTCAGATATTGTGGCGACAAACCAATTCGTATTGATGGAAAGATTCGCTTCTTTGGCAAATATATATAATCTACGTCGAGACGAAAACAGAATAACAATGGCCATTATCAATAGATTAATAAATACAATCATACGCTAACACGGAAACACAAGCCCACGCACAGACAGACACACACATACACAAACACATGCACAAACACACACATATATATAGAATGATAGATAGAGAGAGAGAGTGAGAGAGAAAGAACGAGAGAGATTTTTGCAAATCCCTCTATTTATATATATATCAAGAATAGAAAATATTTAGATTATAGACAGTGTGCAGATAGGAATTAACATTAAATTGCGCCTATCATTTCAAGACGACTTTCAGACCCTATTGAAGCGGGAAAACAATAGTCTCTATCTGCCTCTCTGTCTCTCTCAGTAGTTCTCTCTCTCTCTCTCTCTCTCGCTCTCTCTCTCTACATATATATATATATATATATATATATATATATATATATATACATATATATATATATATCCTGGCTGTCCTCTCGGTTTCCAGCGTGACCACCTCCTTTATTTCATGTCCTCACCCCCCACTCCCACTCCCCTCAAATTCTATGTATTCGCAGGTGACTCTTCAGGCCAGCCAAAATGTGACAAATTTTGCCTCAGAATTGCCATACCCAATCAGTTTTGTTTACAGTGACATTATTCGGGTGCACACTAGGTTTTGCACATTTACGCAAATGGCTTTTGAAGCCGGCAAAAGATAGGCACAATTTTCCGCATATGTCACAATTAACATGGCGAATTTGTGGACCGGTGCTGGAGCCTGTTTGCCTTTATGAATCAGACATTTGTAGGCACTGTACTGCATACGGCTATTCTCAAAGGACTCAATGCTTTTGTGGATTAGTTTCCGCCACTTACTTCTATCCAAAGCCATTTTTTCCCATTGGTCTACAGATAGTCCAGATTGTTTCAGATAAGATTTTATTGTGTCCTTAAATCTCTTCTTCAGCTTTGATGCATTTCTCTTTCCTTCCCACGACTGTCATCCATACGCGCAATGTGACCGACCCATCGGAGACAATTTTTCATTACCATCGACTGAATGCTTGGTAGCCCTGCTTTCTCTAATACTTCTGTATCTGAGACATGGGACAGCCATGTGATATGAAGTATCTGTCTCAGACACCGTTGATGGAAGCCTTCAAGAAGTTTTAGTTGATGTTTATAAAGTTCACTATAAATAAACTCACGCACAGGTACCTCCTTTGACCTTTTTACGTGTTTTTTCTTTTTTTATGCTTTCTTACGAAGCATCATTTAACCTAACCTATGTCCCAAGTCCACTGGCGATATACGTTTTGGCGACGCATACAGGTTTAACAAACTGGGAGTATGTAGCTCGAACGGTGCACAGTGGCGACTCTTAACTTATCTTAACATCGCTTCAATTGTCTAATAGAGGCAAAAGGTATGATTCGGTGGTGTTAAGGGTGTCAAAGCAGCCTTTCTAGGAGAGCACTGCTTGCTTCGTGCGGGGATTAGAAAAGGTATCCCAAACAAATGCTTTGTCTCGTAATCTGGCCAGTAGCCACGGCTGGCGGATTGTTCATTTAGTGGTAACAAAATTAAAGACAAAAACTCGGCATTATCAAAAAATCACAAACATACAAATCAGTTTTCCACCTCCGTTGGCATGAAAGTTGCATGCTGGAATGTACAGACATTACTTGACAATGAGCTGTCTGAAAGGCCACATCACAGAACTGCTCTGTTGTCCAGGGAGCTTTCTCTTTATGACATAGACATTGCTGGTCTCTCTTATACACGTCTTGCTGATGATGGTCAGCTCAAAGAGACAAGCTCTGGTTATACTTTCTTTTGGAAGGGGAAACCTGCTGATGAAGCGAGAAAACACGGTGTAGGTTTTGCCATCAAATCCTCCCTATTAAAAAACTTACAGGAACTTCCTTTTGGTAAATCAGACCGCATTATTTTTGTACGTCTTCCTCTGCGACAAAAACGTTTTGTCACAATCGTGTCGGTTTATGCCCCAACCATGGACTCCCCTGAAACAAACGTACTCTCTTTTTATGATGAGCTAAGGCAACTCTTTCTCAATATCCCTGAGGATGATAAGATCATTCTACTTGGTGATTTCAATGCGAGAGTGGGGAGGGATTCTCAAACTTGGAAATGTTTAGGTTCACATGGAGTGGGAAATGCAAACACCAATGGCCTTCAGCTCTTGCAGTTTTGCAACGAGCACGATCTTGTGATTGGAAACACGTGGCTTCGTCAGAAAAACAAACACAAAGGCACATGGCAACACCCACGTTCTAAACATTGGCACATGATTGATTATGTTATTCTTCGTCGGCGTGATCTACAGAGTCTTCACCATGTCCGAGTTATGGGAGGCGCTGAATGTTGGACGGATCATCGCCAGGTAAGAGCCAAAATGAAACTTAGCACAGCATCATGCACAAAAAAGCAAAAAAGCTAAAGGTCTCAAAATTTTTTCATCGCCCTGAAACAAAGATCATCTTCCAGGATGCACTTACCTCTATCGAACTAGATGAAACAAATTTATGGGAGGATTTCAAAGTGACGGTGCTTTCAGCGGCTCATGACATTTTAAGAGTTCGGAAAAAGAAGTGCCAAGACTGGTTTGCTGAAATTTATAAGGAAATTGATGCACTTCTTGAAACAAAACGCAATCTTTTCCAGAAAACCTTGTCATCAAGTCTATCTAACCAAGCAAAAATGGAAGCTACAAAAACATACAAGGATTTCCAAAAAGTGGCACAAACACATCTGCGCGAAATCCAAAACCCAGTGGTGGCTCAAAAAAGCAGAAGAGGCACAACTTGCAGCAAACAGTAAAAACTCGAGTAAAAACTCGAGATTGTTTTACCAAATAATCAAAGAGCTCTATGGTCCGCAGCAATCTACATTTGCTCCTCTCAAATCAAAAGACGGTACCATATTGAGACAACCAGAGGATATCAAGAAACAATAGTGTGAACATTATAGTGAACTCCTTAATCGGCATCCAGTCGTTGATGAATCTGTACTAAATCTCATTAAGCAACACGAGCCAATTATGGCTCTTGATGAATTACCTTCCAGAGGTGAGATAAAAGTTTCTGTGAGTCAAATGAAAAACAACAAAGCGCCAGGAATGGATGGTATAACAGAGATTCTAAAGAGATTCTAAAGAATGGCAGTGAGAGAATGATCGATCTCCTGGAGCAAGTCATCCGAAATGCATGGGGAAGTTCACAATATGTACCTCAGGACTGGAGAGATGCAATACTTGTCTCTTTGTATAAGAAGGGTTCCAGGTCGGACTGCGGCAATTTTAGGGGTATATCTTTGCTGTTACTGTTGGAAAGTTTTTTCAAGGATTATTTTAAATAGATTAGTCCACACAATTGTCAATGGAATACTACCAGAATCAGAGTGTGGTTTCCGTGCAAGCAGCGGCACTGTGGATATGATTTTCAGTGCTCGGCAATTGCAAGAGAAGTGCAAAGAACAAAATCTTCCGTTGTACCAGTGTTTCATTGACTTATCAAAAGCATTTGACACCATAAACAGATCAACTCTTTGGAAGATCTTATCAAAGCTGGGCTGCCCTGAGAAATTTGTGGGTCTGATTCGTTCTCTTCATGATGGAATGAAGGCTAGAGTTAGCTTTAACGGCACTCTATCTGAAGAAATACCTATAAACAATGGGGCCAAACAGGGTGACATTCCTTCACTCATGTTATTCAATATCTACTTCGCCATAGTCTTACTCGTGGCCTCCAATGAAAACCCAAACAGTATTTACATCAGATATCGGACATCTGGCAGTGTATATAATGTTCGTAGACTGCTTTCTCAAACAAAAGTCTCTTCTTCATTGGTGAGGGAGCTGCTTTACACAGATGACAGTGACATCGTTGCATATTCTGAAGATGAGCTACAATGCTTTATGAACCATTTTGTATCTGCATGTAACTCATTCGGTTTAAGGATTAACCAAAAAAGACAGTCATCATGTATGATCCAGCACCCAGATCACCCTATATGGAACCAACTATCTTCGTTGAAGGAAATAAATTAGACGCAGTACATTCTTTTGTATATCTTGGCAGTACCCTCTCTGAAGGATGCAGCCTCAACAGAGAAATCTCTTTCCGCTTTGAAAGGGCTTCTTGGTCTTTTCAGCACTTAAAAAACGTGTGTGGTCCCAGCATGGTATCAAGTTACATACGAAAATCATTGTGTACAAAGTATGTGTTTTGACGGCCCTCCTGTATGCAAGCGAAACTTGGACACTTTATATATATATATATAAATATATATATGTATATATATATATATATATATATATATATATATATATAAATTCAGGTAGAACTCAATGTCCAGGCCAGAGTAAGAATATAATATAAAAGTGTGTGAGCCTCTTATATATATATATATATATATATATATATATATATATATATATATATATATATATATATATATATATATACTAAAGAAGTTACATACGATCAAACTTGTTCTCATGATAAAGATGACTTTTGTTTCGATGCAAATGCATCTCGACAGGTAAGGAACAAAGATGTTTTTTATAAACGATTCTATTTAAAAATGTGTTCCTTTCTTGTCGAGATGGATTCGCATCGAAACAAAATTCTATCTTTGTCGTCAGTCCTTGTTTATCCCTATGAATCATCATTTTTAATAAATAACTAATAATAACAAATAACTATTGCTCTACTCTTATTATTGAACCCTCTTTTAAATTAATGCTATGAACGTTTGTAGTTATAGTCTCTTCTTTCTCATTACATTTGAACATATATATATATATATATATATATATATATATATATATATGTGTGTGTGTGTGTGTGTGTACGCTATAGGCACAATGTATAGGAGCCTCGGCATTTTCTTTTTTTAAACACCTTAAAATGTGATATTAATATTTTGGATGAAAAATATTATATTTTTTCACCATTGACACCTCAGTAGACTTTTTGAGGTTACCAAATTTTTAAATTAAAGTTAAATGTTAATACGTGTTCTAAATGTTAACTCACCAGTGACTCTTGTTGTAAACAAGACATGTGTAACTGTCTCTATTTGGAGAAAATAAATATTGTGTCATGACGACATAGTTTGGTGAGTTTTTTAATTTGTTTTTTTTTGTTTGTTTGTATTTTTGTTTTTTTGCTTTTTACTCAATTGAAGCAGCTATCTATTGAGGTGAGTATACGAATTGAAATTTTATTCAAAGTCTACTCTCAAAAACAAATTGGCGAGAAATTGAAGATTGAAGATTTCGTGCTATATTGGTTACAAATTCATTTAGAAACTGAGGCAAATTTAGGCAGAAAAAATAGCTGGAGCCCCCAAAGTGGTAACTGCTGCTGAATATAAATACTTGATTACTTAGAGCAAAAGAAATAGAAAGAAATTCACATCAGTGTTGACAGCTGTCAAGTTGGAAAAATCAACTTAGATCAGCGGAACTCCGGGAGGTGCATACGCATCAAGAAATCCCTATTAAGAAAAGTGAATAAGAAGATAAATGTGAATAAAACTCCAAATGTTCAATGTTTGGTTGTACGCGGAGATTGTGTGGGATAAAGAAGCAAGAAGAAAACTGAATGATGAAAATGTGTTGTTCCAACCCTTAAACTTGTTGGTGGGTCTTTTATATTTTGGGGCTGTTTTATAAGATGGGGGAGCAGGAAATTTGATTTTGTTCAAGGGAATTCTGTAAAAAGAAAACTAGCATTCAATTTTGCAAAGACATGCTATAACATCTGGTTTACGAATAGTTGGAAAAATTCACCTTTCAACAAGATGCCAATCCAAAATATTCTTCTTATTTGTGACAGATGTAACTTCAGTGAAAAAAATGAAAAACATTTTGGAAATCATGATGGGTCGCCTCAAACTCCTGACTTATCGCCCACTGAATTTGATAGTAGAGAATACCCAAAGAGTGGGCGTAAGCTTTTCAGTGTTTGAAGAATGCTTGGGAAAATCTGATATCTACTATTTTTAAAAAAATATCGGAAAGAATGTCAATAATTTGTAAAGCAGAAATCAAGGAAGTTGGAAGATTTATTGACGAAACAAAATATGATGCTGTTGTATGATAAGTGTTTACAATTAAGTGTTTATTTTGTCAGAATTAAAGCAAATACACACTAGTTACTGATATTTTATATTTTAATTTAAAAAATACAAAAATATATATTTTAACGAAATGCAAGGTGGGCACAAAAAGTTTGGCTGTAGTATATATATATATATATATATATATAATATTAGTGGTTAATATACATATATATATATATATATATATATATATATATATAATATTAGTGGTTAATACATATATATATATATATATATATATATATATATATATATATTATACATACACACACACACACACACACACACACACACACACACACACACATATATATATATATATATATATATATATATATATATATATATATATATATATATATATATAAATTCCCAAGAGAATAGAATTCAGGTAGAACGCAATGTCCAGGACAGAGTAAAAATTGAATTTTTTAATTTGTAGGTCTGATGAATTGGGTCGTGATTACTATTCCAATGTAATAAATTATAACCATGGAATATTAGTGATTGAGCCTTTTTATTATACATATATATATATATATATATATATATATATATATATATATATATATTCAAAATTATAGCATAAAATCACAACAAAAATTGCTGTTTTGTTTCAACACTACTAGTAGTATTGAAACAAAATTGAAATTTTTGTAGTGATGTTATAACATGCATATCTTATGATTATGAATAAATATTATTTGCTCTATTCGGTACTGAACACTCTTTTAAGAAAATTTTTTTGGTTATCGGAATTTTATTCCATCTATACCAATCCTGTACTGGCTCAATTGATATCGAGCTGTAGTAATTACAACTTTCCCGTTCGCAAGCATATTCACAGGCTTGATGTTTTCCATAAGCGTCAGATTCGTACAATCGGTGACGATAATCTGAAAGTCCAAATATCTAATGTGGACGTGTTTGCAAAATGACAGATTGTTCGCGTCAACACATTGTTAATTCATTCTCAACATCACTGGGATATGATGAAAGCTGAACTAAAATACGTTCAATGAACTGCAGGATATTTCTCAGAAACTATAAATATACCTTTTGAAATATAAGTAGAAACTGAATCAAAATTAAAATTCTATTGAAATCCCTTGGTTGTGCTTTGTGGAAATGGTTTTCGATTGTGTTAAATAGACGAATGTATGCATAAAATGCCTTAGATCTTTTGAGCTATCACTCATTAGACATCGACATATTAAAAGACAGAATATAGAAAACCGTTCTGACATTCCTACAATTATCATTTAATTGTTTGGATATGAAATGTTGTATGAAACATGGCACCTTAAAAGTAGTCAAAGGTAGTAATCCATCTAGGACATCAAAGCTGAAACATTCTGTTGAAAGATCATACTTCGAAAACAATGGGTTTCACCATCATACAGGCACATTCACACACACATTCACACACACCCACTCATACACATTTTAGCAACGTTTGTCTCTTTGCCAAACCTGTCCCTCTCCGTTTCTCACTCCATTCACAGAAGGTCTTCAGGCAGTGGCCCTTTACCTTCCTTGTATCTCTTGCTCCTCATATGCTCCTAGTGTGACAAATTCTACAAGCCTTCTTCCGCATTTTATGTCCAAGAAATTTCCTCGGCCTATTTTTGAAATATATCTCCATTGTTCATGAACTCCGTCTACGGAATTCTCTGCATCATTCTGTAGAACATGATTTCTGTTGCCTCCACTTTCTCTCTTCATTGTCCAGCCTTTTTCTAATATACAAGTGGTTTGATGTTACATAACAGCTCAGCACTCTTCTTTTTGTTTCCTAATGCCATTTTCCTATGTCTTAGTATTTGGTTTAGCAATTCAAATGAATATTTCGCTTATCCAATGCGCGTCTGGTTTTGGCTGTCTCATTTTCCATCCTCTGATAAAAGTCCTCCAGGCTCTTTGAGTTATGTAGCATCTCATTAGTCTCCTTAGAGACACCGTCTTAGTGTGAAACAGTCTATTCCCGTTATTCAGTACTCTTCATCCATAAATATAGTTAATTAAAAAACATAAACAGATAGATAGATAGCTAGATAGATAGATAATGTAATATGCCATACTCAATGATCAGTGTTAAGGAATCCTGTAAACTTTTGTCTTTCGGCTAAGCTTAACAATGTTTCTATGTGTAAAAGTATGTATTATATTTTGCGAGTTTGCAAAAAATTACTTAGAACGACCAACTTTTAAAGATCGCATCAAGGGACAGTGTATTAGTGCTTTTTAAAAATGTCTTTCATCAGGATGAGAATTCTTTTCATTCTTCTTGTACGTGTCCTGTCTTTTTATGATGATCTGTGTCAATGAACATGAAAGTAATAAGCGACATTATTCCTTAATAAAGGAAGCCAACAAGTTCAAAATGGAGTCTCAAGTGGGTGACGAAATACAAGTGAAGCATAATATACAGAGTGAATCTGCAAAGCACTTAGAAAAGAATACCAAGGTAAACCGAGCATATACAGAAACAATGGCAAGATAAACCGCTTCACAGTAATACTCTGTCCGTACCAAACAAGCTTATATAGAAAAACCCCGTACTTATCAGTGGCCGCGTAGTGCAGGGTTAAAAGCTGAAACTGAAGTTTTTATTCTTACTGCACAGGAACAATGCATGCTAACTAGAAATTACTAAGGACACATACTGAAAATGTGTGTTGGTCCAAAATGCAGATTCTGGGACAATATCTGCACTGGAAAATCTGCAATTTCTACCGAAAGGAAATTGAAAAAAAAATAGTATGAGCGCCACACAGACCTAGTTACAGAGATAGGACCTTTGACAATTTTATGGGACTTCACAAAACACACAGAGAGAACAATCAAAGCTAATCGCTCACATATCTTTGTTAGAGAACGAAAACAAAAAAAATGTCTCCTTGTTGATATGACAGTTTCTGCAATCTGCAGTGTATCTTTTGCATATTATTATTATTTTATTATTATTATTATTATTATTATTATTATTATTATTTCCATTGATTGCTGATGTGTACTCATTTCTTTCCGGACCCCTCCCAGGGACGTAAGGCTTCATGATGTTTTCCTCTGACAAAAAACAAATTGCATAGACACAGCCCCTCGTAAGATGTGGGCTGTAACTGTGAGAACAATTTTTTGTATTTCTTTAAGGCATGGGTTTCCAGAGATTCTTTCAATTAATCTATTGGAATCTTTTCCAACCAATCCGAGGATGGTTGATGTTCCCAGGTGCCACATTTTTGAGATTTCGATTTCAAGGTCCTTGTATTTTGATAGCTTTTTGAAGATCTTCAAAGATACATTGAAGTCTGCAGGGACTGCCATATCAATAAGGAGGCACCTTTTTGTGTGCGATTTCTAATAACAATGTCTGGGTGGTTAGTTTTGATTGTTCTGTCTGTGTGTAATTTGTAGTCCCATAAAATTGTTACAGATCCTATCTCCGTAACCGTGTCTGGATGGTGTTCATACCACTTTCTTTCGGTTTCCTTCCCATAGAAGTTACAGATTTTCTAGTGCAGATATTCGCCCACTCTGTCATGCCGGGTTTTATATTCAGTGGGTGCCAATACCGTGCAACCTGATACAAGATGATCGATTGTTTCTGGGATATTATTATTATTATTATTATTATTATTATTATTATTATTATTATTATTTCCTTAGATTTCTGGCGTATATTCATTTTTTTCCAGGTGCCAACCAGAGACGTAAGGTCAGAAATTGCTTCATGATATTTTCTTCTGAGAAGTTTTTTTTTAAAAATCACACATATTTTATATAGATAAAACCCTTCATATGGTGAGGCCTGTACTCGTGAAGACAATTCTTTTTTGTATTTCTTTTAGACATTGGCAACCAAGAATCCCTTCAATGTATCTATCGGAACCTTTTCCAATCAATCCAAGGGCTCCAAAAAAAAACTGGAATTTTTTATGTTCTCATGTGCCACATTTTGGAGATTTCAAGGCCCTTGTATTTTGATAGTTTTTTTTTAAGATCTTCAAAGATAAATTGCAGTCTGCAGGGACTGCCATGTCAATAAGAAGCCACATTTTGTCTTTGCGATCTCTAATCACAATGTCAGGCGCTTAGCTTTGATTGTACTGTACTATTATTATTATTATTATTGATTTTGGGAATCTTTTCTTGCAATATATGCTATACAGTATCTTATTATTATCAACAAATGTTCGTACAAAATGTTGTTTTTAATAGAGTAAATGGCTTATGTAACCAAAGTAATAATTTAAGTTTATCTTTTAATTATAAATATTAGACATTCAATCTACCAACGCACATCATATTTGATAAACATTCTTTTTTATCTGAGAAAGATTTTTGAGGCTCCGTGTTTACGATTAGGTTTCACGTTTTAAACTTTTTATTCTATATGATATGTTTGTTGTTTTTTTTTTATTTCGATCATTAAGTCAAATGTAATTGAAACTTGTTTATATTTACGGTTTGTCTTTTTTAGGGTAGAAAACGTTAATGCTGCTTGAATTAATTTTGTTTAGAAACGTGTCGTGGAAGTGAAGCTGTGGATGAACGGTGTCACCAAGCAGAAGAAAAAGGAAAGTAAGTGTATCAAATATCTTAGAATTATATATATTTTATGCACCTTTGTAAAATATCGACTCCTGTAATGAGAGATATTTTCTTTAATGCGAACTGTTTATTTTGTTTATTTTATATATATATATATATATATATATATATATATATATATATATATATATATATATACAAAAGTGAACATTGAAGTCAATACTTAGAGGCGACAGGCTGTTTCAAGCTAGACGCAATCTTCACACGCACACACACACACAAAAAAAACGAATACTTGCCTGTAGATTCATTGAAAAATACATACTCGTATATAGAGAGAAGCAAGGTAACATAAGCACACAACAACCCCAATATATACACGTAAGCAGTGACAATCAATGAGATATAGACATAAAGATACGCACAGACACTCAAAAGCATGAATACATTAATAAATAAACAAAAGACACATAAATGAAGACATATATTCACACACAGTTCATGCATCCGTATACATAATCATTCATGTAAGCAAATATATGGATATAGATCCGACATTATGAAGAAAAATATACTTAATTAAAAATATAATTAACATTATCAATTTATCGTCTTTGTCATGTTGAATTGATAATGTTAATTGTATTTTATGAATATGTCCTGAAGATGGTTTATTAGACCGAAACGTCCGAGGTTCACATTATATTAACATTAAAACAGCATAATTGCATATAAGGATTTTTGCTTGTTTTTTCCGTGTACTTTTCTTCATAATCATTCATATATCATGCTAATTCTCCAAAGACACAAACACATTCCCAAAGACAAAAACATATTTCCACTCTCATAAAAACGCACATACTAAACATATACGCAAAAGAAATATGACAATTAAGAAGCATAATGAGCAGACATTTCAATCTGTAATGTGTAAAGAGAAAATTTAAATTCATTGGTGATGAATCAATACATTTCTGCTACTTTAAATATTCCTTTTTTTTTTTTCGGCCAGGAAAATCCAACAATACACAATAAAACAATGATTCTGATCAAATATATATTTACCAATATTTTCTTAGGTATTGCAAGTTTTGCAAGCTAATTGCTGATTGATCTTGGAATATATAATACTTAGTGCATTTATTTAAACATCTATCTCATATTTATGCGAAGTATTCGCCTTAAAAGAATCATCGGTTTGCTTTTTAACAGCATCATTGTTAGGGTTAGATTATGATAAGCGTTGTTTAGAGAAGGAAAGTCGAGAATTTGTCAAAGTTAAAAATTGATTAATAATGGTGAGAAATGTTGGCATTTTAAACAAAACGCTATTTAAATAACTCTTCTAATTGATAAAATGCATTTAAGAACGGGAGGTAATAATCGTTAAATTGGCGAAATATTAAATTAGCGCCAGTAATTAGAAACATCCGTTTTAAAACGTGCAAATAGTGTCTATTCAGAATAATGTTTGTGGTCGTCAAACAGCTTAAGCAAAGACCTACCAACAGGTATATCAATAAGTTCCCAACCAAATGAAATCAAATTTCGCCTCAAAAATATATGCCAAGAAAACAAACAAACTGATCCACAGTCCTGTATGTCTTTAAATAGTGTGATAGTATACGATATTAATGACTGTCTCGCTGTTCTGGAGGATTAAAAAATATAGACTATTAAAAAAATTACTAATCTTCCTGAGTAAACTGATTACAGTGTGACTGAATGTGTGAAGTATCCATATTGGAAGGGAGGTACTTAGCCAAATCAAGACGAGATTACAAAAACATTCTGATGTGTTGTTCGGTAGCCGCGGTTCTTTCCTTAATCACTTGTAACTATATACACTTTTTAAGTAGATCCTGAAATTTATACGCAATTCTGCAATTTGTATGCGATATGCTGCCCGCTAATCCCAACTGATCCCATTGAAATGGATACGTTTTGGGCCACACCAATCCAGAGTATAAAACGGCTTTAAAATACAGCAGATATGAAGTAAAGTTGGTTTGTAAAAATTAAGACAATAGGATAAATAACAACAGAAATATGAATATCTATTTTAACTCTCCATATAGAAACAATATATATATATATCCTAAAAGACATATGTGAACAGGTACAAAACTAGCACCCAAACAACAAGATCTCTGTTTTACCTTGTTTTGCAATGAGTCATACCTGAATTTAATAGGAAATTTGTGCCAGGATTTTAAGGATATGATTTTTCAAGGTAGTCTTCAAATTTAGTATTAATAGCAGTGAGCTTTAGGAGAATGAAACAATATGCGAAATATATTTCTAGTAATTTAGTTATTAACCATAGGAAACGTTTATTGTAATTTGACCAAATAGTCAATGCCAATAATTATTAGGTGAACTGCATAGATGATTTGACCTCTTCCTATTTTGTTTCTTTTCTGGTCATGATGCTAGTCAATTCAAGAATAAATTTGAAATGCATGATCGTAATGAAATTTAATTTCTGTCAATGTGGCTTAATGTTTTTAGCATTCATTTTTCATTATCCTATTTAATCCAGATTTATTCAATGATTTTTCGTTATCTCATTTTTCATTCGTTAAATTATTTAATCATTCATCTCTTTTATTTCTTCATTTTTATTTCCTTCATTTCTCTTTAGCTTTATTTTTCATATGTTTTATTGGCTTATCCTTTAGTCCTTCATTTTTATTCCAATCATTTATCATTAGTTTTATTACTCATATATATCATTCTTTTATTATTTTATTCCGTCATTTTACATTTATTCCGTCATTCCTTTATTTTTCATCATTTTTTCCTTTTCTTCTTTCCTTTCGTTATTTTCATTTTTTTCCGTAACTGATTGTAGGATTTCATTTATTCTTCATTTTGAATTTTTATTCCTTTTATTCCATCGTTTGTATTTTTTTTATTTCAGTCAATCTTTGCTATCTATCCTTCTCTTCGAATCAAACAGAATATATTAGATCCTTAAGAAAAAATAAACTATGGATCATCCATGTCATGAACTGTCACCCCACAATAGACAGAGGGAAAATATATGTTTTTTTTTATCTTCTTCAGAAGTGTTGATCCTATCACTGATAACATTTCTCAACATATCTGTTTTTAATTCCAGGCTTTTTTTTAAAACGAATGGGAAATTAGCGAAAGAGAAATGTGCCTTTGAAACAAGGCTCGCCGTGGCATTCCAGTAACGTCGAAATCTCACACCAAAGATGTAAGGTTGCACTACTTAACGCCCAACCAACTGACAAGCCACTCAGTCGTAAAATTACTTTCTTGATGTAAACGTATCACTTAATGGTGTACAGATAATTACTAATCAGAACGGTCACTTCAAAGTAATGCGGATTTCGGGTGCGACGTCATATAAATCCCAAGCTAAAGCGCCAATATTGATGTGTTAGAAATAGAATGCCTATTTGAACACAATTTAGCCTCGGTTACGCACCTCTTACGAAATAGAAACTCGTAAACTGGAAGGAAAAGTATATTTATCAATTCCAAGTAGAGTTGTTAGCATTTATCGACTGGGAATCTATTGCAAGACCACAATGCAAGCTTAAAATTGTGGATAGTAATAAATTACACAGACACTCACGCGCATATGTACGTATATACACACACACACACACACATATATATATATATATATATATATATATATATATATATATATATATATCTGTGTGTGTCATTATTATCATCTTAATCATATCAATGACTTGTGTGGTGGTAGTGTCAAATCCCTTCGCACGCATCGATAAGTATTCCTCCAAGCGTAACCCCTCCTGATATTCTCCAAATTGAAGAGTCGCCACGGTTACGTACACACGTGGCTATTGATTCTTTCTGTCTCCACCCCACCTGGTCGTTAACTTCAGTCTAACAAGCCGCCGTGTACAGCATGATACCGTTCCATCAACACAGCCTCTGCATACATAGCTCAGTAGCCTACTCTCTCTCTCTCTCTCTCTCTCTCTATATATATATATATATATATATATATATATATATATATATATATTGTTGTGGTTTTAAAATCGTATGCGTTAAAAGGTGATCAATATCAAATAAGAAAAATCAAACCTGTAGATCAATTTAATATCTTAATAAGGTGAAAACTTTATTAATTAAAGCATTTTACAACTATTAATTATGATTTCTATGAAACTTATGAATTTGATATTTCTGTGGCCAACTACCATCAAGGGAAAGCGCGGAAACTTTAACTGTAGATAAGAGAGAAAAACTGTATTATGTTTATATAAGAAAACATATTTTATATATGGAAGCTTATTGCTGAAATTGTTCTATGCATAAAAATGTTAAATTCACTATTTAGATGAATGTCTACGTAAAATGTGTTTTAATGCGTTATAATTTATCAATATCCCCAGAAATATTTCTAAAATAAAAAACAGACATATTAACATTGATGTCAAAAATATTTTCTCTAATACTTTTCTTTGAATGTGTTTTCTAGCATCAATGAAATTTATTGATTGAAAATATTCATGAGATTGATGATACTTTTCCACTTTAATAGATTACAATTTAGCTAACTCTTGAGCTACAACCAAGAGATCGATTTCTACATACAAAATTGAAAACATGGCTGTCTGGCGCCGTTAAGACATTTCAGTATTTTACGCTTTGGTAGAATTTCATTAGATAGCGATGAATTACCAAAGGTTAAACTTTGTTTTTCTACGAAATTTCACGGGCCTCATAGAAGAAGTCGGGAAACAATGTTTGCTTTGACTAATTTCACTTTAAAATCACCAATTGTTTATTTTGTTCTAAATTGAAAATAAACAGCTTTATATATATATATATATATATATATATATATATATATATATATTTTCGTTTATGAAAAACTAGGTAATCCGTATGGGTAAACCCAAAGAGGATAAAATCCAGAGAGCTCAATGTAAATCCAGGGCAAATAATTTAAATAAAAAGACCACTTTATGTTTCCCTGTAAGAAATTATTTCACCACAGCCCTTTTAAAGGTGTCACTAAAATAAGACAAAATGACCGCGTCTTTTTCTAGCCGTTTTTTTTTCCAATGAAAATTAGTGACACCTTCTCTCATGACTTCCTTCTCTCTTTTTCTTTTTATGCGTTTTTTTTTCTCCTCTACCCCTTCGATATCAATATATAACTTCCGTTAAGTTAACCGTTTAAATGTATCAATGTCTGGACCTCCTCATGTAATTTTAAGTATAAAAGAATAGAAATTTTAAATTACATCTAATTCACTCATGTCTTCTCTCTCCTTGCTCACTTCCCCACTTCGTTAATTTACGGCCCTTCAAAAATGTGTAAAGTTCTTCTAATTTTTTGTTTCAACCTTTGGAAGTAAAGTCTGATGATCCGCAGTCCTTTAAAAGGGGTGTGGTGTCTATTACATGGAACCTTAAAGTGGTCTGTTTTATTTAAATTATATATATATATATATATATATATATATATATATATATATATATATATATATATATATATATATATATATATATATATATATATATATATATGTACATACATGTTGACTCGGTCTATTTCAGTTTAACTAGAATGCCACAATGGCAGCCGATAATGTCGACAATGTTGAACAGAATATTAAAAACTTGCAATTATATTTTCGCCAACTGAAAAGAACACAATGTACCTATGAAATCTGTAAAGATGAAAGAGAAACTTGAAAGTATTTACTTTAATGAAAAAACAGATTTTCAATCATGTTTATAACTTGAAAGATAAATATAAAAAACGAGCAACTTATGAAATAGTATTCACTGTTTGAATGGAACGAAAACTAAGCAGTTCATGTTGTATTTAGAGTAAAAAAGTAATAGATTATAATAACGTCAATTATAGTATTTCCTTTAAAAGGTTCTGGTCCTATAATAAAATGAATACCTTTATGTTCAGAAAGGTGCAGGCACTTATTGATGTAGATAGGAAAAGCAATCTTAGTTTAGACATTCAAGATTTCCATTTGATACAATGATTCAACTTGTGATAGTTCAACCAATATAGTGACTTATATAATAGGTTGCACTCAAACTCAAACTGAAATCATTGACTTCTTTATGTCCAAACATTATCTTAATCATTTAATAATTATTATGAAATGAGTATTAATTATTAAAATCGAACTAAAATCCATTATTAATTCTACGTTTCTACCTATAATCTATTACCGTTAAACAGTACTGACGGCATAGATTGGTTAAATACGATCTATAAAATCTGAGGACATTTGAATGTTTGTAAGAATATATAAACTATCTCTCTATAATTGCAGTGGCGACAGATGGTGCAGTTCTAATTGTTTATCATTACAGAATATTTGCTACTTTCATTAAAGTAATGTTTCTTTAAAGTGCAGTGTATAGTTTTCTTTCTACTCAACCAGTTGATTCTATTTTATAAGTTGCTCGATTTTTATATTTATTTTTCATGTCCTCAACGCGATTGGAAAGGTTTCTGACTGCACACAATTTATTGTGAATTACACAGACACTCGCGATAATAAAATAGTAGAAGAATGCGTATATGATAAATAACTAAAATTAAATTAGATCCATTTAATTCACGACTGTTTGAGAAGTTATGTCAAAATCTAAAGAAATATTAAGCCAAGTACTGTTGCATGCTTAAAGTAGCTCTCAAGACATTTTTGCTTGCACAAGCATGTTGAATTGCACATTGTTTTCTGTCTGTGGATTCTGCGCTAAGTGATGATCTTAATAAAATAAAAAAAAAAATTTTCTATTTGACAAATTTATCTTCTAAATTTAAAAAATGATCGGTCCCCGTTTGCCGGGCAAAGATGCCACACTGAAGGAAATGGAAGATCCAAATCAAATTATTTCTGATGATCATTTATATTTCTACAAAAAGTGGAATTCGAATATTTGGAGAAAATGCATGACTTGATTGTATGCTATTTAATTAAAAACGGGAAAAAGAATCTATCCTTCATAAGGAACGTTTTGAACTTTTCACGGATCTTGATGGAAAAATATAACTATACTCAACAGATTGTAAAGATTGCCAGCAAGTAGAAGAAGTCAACTCGTTTACTTGTATTACCAATTTGCTTTATTTTTCTCAATGAAAATTCAATTCTAGCAAAGCAGAGGAACAAAATGAATATAGAAGAACCTTTGTATCGAAGCGAGATTAAATATCATTAATTTAAAAAACGCATATTTTCAATTATTGCCAAACACATCTTTCCTACAAAATTTTTCAGACGTTTAATAAAATACTGAAAGTTGATTTATAAAATTCGATAATAATATCTTACTATTATTAAACATATCCCTATTTAATTATTTTATCTTTAATTGTGATTTATAGATTTCAATTAATTAAACTTTAAAGGGTCGATTATCGCTAAAAGTGTCGACAGGGGAAAAGAATTGAAAATTCCTTAACTCCTTAACAATTGAATAGAATCTTATTTCAATAAAATTTAACAAAGACTTAAAATGCTTTGGACACAAAAATACAAAGCATTCATAAGAATCTAAGCCTTTTTTTTTAAATAATAATTTGCAAGTCAAACTTGCAAACCGACCTTCGACAAATGAACGGTTGAAATTATGTTAAATGACCAAAAGAAACTTTATAATTTTCGTCAAATGTCAGAAAATAGATTTTTTGAAATAATCTTTCTCGAAATCATGACATTTTAATGAACCTTGTTTACCTATTAATTAAACGAATCATTTCTGTCTGCGCTGGACAAATAAGGTTTTTATGTTGACATTTGTGAAGAGTAAGAGGAAAAGTAAATCTTAATTAAGTTATATCATTTCATGATCTGACTGTCTTCTACAATAGGATAGGTCAATTCTACCCTTTTCTTCTCAAATTAACCTTGGACAAGTCTAGATATTTGGAACTTAATAATATAACATCTCACACAATATTTTAGATTCTTAGTTTTAAACACTTTTAGGGGAAATGCAATCAAAAATATGCATTGAAAATGCAATTAAAAAGCCATTCATTTTGGCAATATTTGATTAAAAAATATTATTTCAACAGTAAACCAAAAAGTTTGCCTTTTTAATAAAGAATGTTTATATTGCATGAAAAATAATTCAATCCAAATATTTATATAATCATATCATCAAAATCTTCAGTGTAAAAGACTTTAGATACAAACGAAAGTCTTAGTTGACGAGATAAGGGTTTTGCAAGAATGTCTGTGTATTGCTTCAAATGTTAATTTCACTGCTCCTTCAACACTGAAAATGTGAAGGAAAATCAGGTGACTTTAATTTTGTGTCACATATAAGAGATGCTTGAACTTCATATTCTGAATTTTTTTCAGTAGTTACATGTTCACATATTACACTTTGGAATAGATTGATTAATTCTGAACAATATTATCAATAGGGACACTGGTTCTCATAGATTCTACTTATGGCAAATCCTGATAGTCCCTTTCACGCAATTTACCTAGTGGGCATTTAAAAGCAGTCCGGATTGTTGCTGTACTATCAAAATATTTAAAAACAGCTCTAAATGGTAGTTTATTCCGATGTAATGAATAGTCAATTATATGTAATTTTCAATGGAGCTTCTTCTCCAGGGCAGTTACAAAGCTTGGCTAACATCCAGTAATTGTATATGTGTTGTCCAGAAAAACTGCCTTAAGGCTGTCTATATTATCAAATTCTTCCAAAACACTGTGTCATTACTTTTATTTTAGCCTTTTCCCTATCTATTTTTGACTTGTCAATTATAATGTTTTAGAATTAAATCTTGGGTTTAAAAGGCCTATAGCCTGTAATTCCAAGAGAAAGAAATTAGCAAGAGAGAATCCAAGATTAAAGGAAACATCTCTCATATCTTGTGTTTTTCTTCAGACATTTTAATAACACGATTAAAAATTATTCCTTTAGGAAATAATAAATTAAACTACACTGTTAATTTATATTTTACTTACAAATTTACAATTATATATTTTCCTTCATAAAAGCTTTTTTCTGTAAATAAAAGTAAAACTCAAGTTGATGTAACGGTGTAAAGTCAAATAATCACCCACGAAATTTAAATCCGGTTCATTAACAGTAAAAAAAGATAAACCGATGTTTTTCGTCTTTTAGTTCTTCTCCGAATTATATCTCTGGCTTAAAATAAATTAAATGTTTATAATTTATGAATTGTTTTATCAAATTCATTGTGAATGAAAAATAAACTAAAAAAAATAGTTTTTGATTGATCTTAACATATCCTGAGATTTGAATACATCGATATTACCTTTTTTTTTAACTTAACGTAAATAATTTATTTTAAAATAAAACTTATAAAGCATGTTATTTGTTATAACAATTATATGTTTACTATTTTATATGTTTATCTTTTCCAGTATTTGAAAGAAATATTTAACCAGTTTTAAACTAACTTGTATTGACTTTATTTCTTAGCATGAAATAATCCGTCCTTGTTATTTATTTCAGTTAACAACGGAACAATTTCCGAATTATTTTGATTTTAGTTGCATTTCCTCAAATGGAATCGAAATTTGAACGTAAGATATTTTGTCTGTGATCTTATAATATCATGCCCCAACTATCTAGTCGTGTCCAATAATTTGGTTTAAAAATCGACCTAACTTATTCTACAATATCTAATGACAATACTTTGTTCCTGCTTAAGAAATTGCATTATATTTGCATAAATCGTCTATTCATCTATCGCTTTCAGTTTCTTTCTATTTCATTTTGTTCATATCTATCTTTGTACTAAGCCATGTAGCGAGCTTTCTCACCAACTTTGTGTTTATGTATGCATGCATGCATGTATGTATCTATCTATTTAACATATCTGTTTGCTTATCCATGTATGATTATTGCTCTCTTTTTATCAATACTGTTTGTGATTTTGTGGCTCTACAATATCCTCGGTATCAGAGGCCATATAAAAAGTAGATTTTCAAGAATACCATGTCCTACACGTAAGGATGCTGACTCTAAATATATGTATATTGCGTGTTAGGAGCAGGCGTGTTTCTTACCAGAAAGTGAATTGAATAATTTCTTCAGGAAAATGAATATTATAACCCAATTTACTTAAATTATATAATCTTTGAATACAGCCATGTCTCTTCTGAAGATAGACGGCCATGACTCTTCACGGATCTTCTTAATTATCAGCGCATATATACATCTTCTCCGAAAAGATAGTGGATCAGTTTTCCGTTTTTTGGTTTGGGATTTAGAATGGTTGCAACTACAGGCAAAATACGCGAGTGAACCCTATTGTGTAATATAATATTTGAATGGAGAATAGTTGGGTTCAACCCTTTCTTGTAGCTTAACTGAAAGGGGAGCATTTTCATCTATCTATGATAATTACATATGCACCGATAGAACAAATTACTGAAGAAAAAATTGAGTTTTACTGTACGCTAGATAACGCCAGGACTTAATACAAATCACAAGAAAATGTCATGGGAGACGTGAATGTTAAAGTAGGCAGGGAGAGAGACTGAGAAATCGTTGGCTCATTTGGACTAGAACCTTGTAATTAGCACTGAGAAAAATGGCGTCCAGTGTTGCACAGTGAATGATCAGGTAATAACTAACACCTGGTTTCAACAACCTCCAAGGCTTATATGGAAAAGGAGAAGCCCAGGAGTTGTAAAAAAAAAACTATATTCATAAATATCAATAAAAGTTTAGGAAAAGCAACCAAAGCATAAAATAGGCTGCACTTGAGGTAGTTTCGTCTAATACCACAAATTGCTACAAAACCAAAACATTATACAGAAAACTCAAGTCATTTTCTTAAATAGACTCGTCAGATCAAGACTTTCATATGGCTGTCATGCATGGCGTCAACTACCTTCAGAAATAACGAAACTGCCACCTATATGCAACATCTTTCCCAGATAAATGGCTAAAATGTCATAGTTTTTGTAAAAACCTCACGTTCAGATATTTAACATAAATGTAAATTATTATATTCTTTGATCATTATTTTATGTTAATGTTTATTTAATCGAGAATCATGATTTCAAATGGAATAATTATTAAATGTAAATGACTAAAACATTTTCTCGAAACTACAGATCTATAAAGTAGATGAAACAAGGTTTAATAAATAAATACAAAGCTTAAAAATATTTCGATTGACTATTATTAATGTAAGTTCTGTTGTCTTTATTCGGATTGTAAATTCCTTCAGCCTGCAAAGAATAGAAGGCCAAAGATTTGAGGGTCAACTTTTCAGTATATTAACTTTTGAAACGCAATCATTGCCTGGAGTCAAAACATTTTTAGAATGGTATATATTCGAGTGCTGATAGTTCAAATGCGAATCTTAGGAGAGATTTCTCCCAGGAAAATTATTCCTGAATATGGGATAAGTATCTTCATTTCCAGAGCGGATATTGTTTAGTATTCGAAGCAATGGCGGCACAAAAGAAAAGTCTTCCTAGTAATGTCGAAATCTGAATAAAAGGAAGACATGATTTCGCATACAAACATGACGAAAATTCCAACATATGTATGAATACATATACTGCGTGTAACAGCAAAAGTGACCAAATCGCATAACAGCAAAATTGTTCAATTATTAGATTAAGCCTTGAACCACTGCTACTTAGAAAAGATTAAAGATATCTTACTGGAATTCTCCAAGGTTTTTATAAGCATACCGGACTCTACTTTGAGCAATACGGATGTATAATTACACTCCAAGCTAAGCAGAAGAATTGTGAGTCGATCATAAATAAAATGGCATGTTCATCATTAACTAATCAGAGCTAAGAATCGGAAGCTCATGAAGGATTGATATAAAGTTAATTTATATATATATATATATATATATATATATATATATATATATATATATATTCCAGAATCATTTTCTAACTTATTCAAAATAATATTCGCCCTCTCTAACCTTCTAACTTTCTGTCCTGAAGTAACAAGGCGCATCACGTATAGAATCTATGTAAATATAAAACAAGACATATATTAAAGTGAACATTGAAGTCAACGATGGTCTGCTTCATTCTAAACGCCATTGACAGGCCATATGCATGATGATTGCGTTTAGCATGAAACATACTGTCGTCTCTTTTTGTCAATATCAGTGTCCACTTTATATATATATATATATATATGTGTGTGTGTGTGTGTGTATGTGTATGTGTGTGTGTATGTGTATGTGTGTGTGTGTTCATAATATATTTATATAAACCATATAGCGTATGAGATTCAGCTTATAATATCTTATTGATTATATCTTGTTTTATTATTCCAAGGGCTTATTCAGTAAACAAACTCTGTAATAAAAAAATGTTATTAGGAAAAAATCCAGAAGATATATAACTTAATAAAGTATATTCGATTATCACAATATCCCAGTGACCAGAATAAATGATTTTATTATTTTAAATGATAATTTGTTTTCTTTGACATTCGATAACCATACACTCTTTTCTATTATTTTCTATTTAGTGAAATTTTATTATTTTCCCCAAATATTTTTGTTTCGCCATTGTTTACTAGCTTCTAGTTTAAAAATAAAATCTCATTTACATCTATTTTAAGGACAGTTCAGACTTTTTCTATTGTATTAATGTACGGAGAATCTGGGTATCAGGATATGTAGATTAGGCATTGTATAACAGCTCGGAATGAGAAGATAGAGGTTCGAGTTCCAGTCAGGTTCCTTCGCATTCACTTACTTGTAAATGCCCTTCGAAAAGGCATGAATCCATCTTTTTCTCCGACCTAGGGATTAAACATCATTGCTTTTTTTGTTTTTTTCAGAACATGCAATATTTCTTCTTTTTTTTTGCTGCTTTTTGTAATCAAATTCAGCCCAAGCAAGTGAGTATAGCCACTAAGGTACAATGGATTACTGAAACAAACATAAAATGAAGAAACGAAAATGCAAGAACAATAGAAGAGCAATCGGAAAGACAGTAAATAACGATTGACATTGCATTTAAACATTTGAAGACAAAAGATGGCCGGAAATCATAGAGCCGGAAGAGAGCTCCACAAGCGAGAAGTGCGAGAAATGAAACTGTTAACATAGAACTTACGGTTAGATTGAGCCAATTCAACTGTAAATTGAGACTTTGTTGCCAATCCATTTATCTTTCTTAGTGCCCTTTTAATTTTTAAACTTTATCTTGTTATTTTAAATCTAGATGTTTAAGAAAAGTTCCTATTCATTATCCTTTGTTTCATGTTTAACATTTTCCCATAACTGATTAACATGATATGATGTATTCCCGATATTGTGATTATAGTTTTCTTATGACCCATAAAAATTTTACATAATGAAATGACAGATATCAATAAAATGATGAACAATACTCGAGTTTCGTATAAAAATGTTACACACGAGTAAAAAGTTTAGAGAAAAACAGATATTATAGACAGTAATTGAGATTTCATTTCAGATATAATTAAAATTATATATTTAAAATTTTCCCAAACGGCAGTTAGTTAATACGAGTTTAAATGTGAAAAAATGTAATAGAGTTTTATACATATATGATGACTGCCTTCTCGTTATGGAGCACGACCATCCCACGTCATCACGCAAAAATTCATCGGTATCACGCAGTAGCATGAACATTAATCCGGGCCAATGATCTGCGGTGTTTTACACAACACAGTCATGTCTAGTCACAACATCAGGTAAGTTTTCTTGCATTTAATTGACATGAATCTTCATATGCCTTTTCAAATCAATACACATATGCATGCATATATATATATATATATATATATATATATGCATAAATAAATATAGATCTATATACCCCCATATATATATATATATATATATATATATATATATATATATAGCATATGTCTCAAAATACAATAAAAACAATCCAGAAATATTCACAGAAATTACAAAATATCTGGACCAACTTAGCAAGAATAATAAACTGAATAATATACTAAAAACAACCGAAATAATTAAAAGCAAACGCCAATCTAAAATCCTAAAACACATATTAACCTCATCAAAATTTAACCAACACACAATACAGGGGGTCACAAAATGCAACAAAAAAAGATGTGGGGTTTGTGACATCATTATAGAAGGAAACTCCTATACTTTTGGAAACACCAAAACAACATTTGTAATAAATAAAAACTTAAACTGCAACTCCAAAAATGTAATTTATGTACTTAAATGCACAAAATGTAAGAAGTCATATACAGGCATCATCCAACAACTAAACAGCAGGGTCTGCCTACACAAAAACAATAGAAAATTGCCAGAGAACAGAAAACTTTTTGTATCACAACACATCTTCAAATGTAACCAGGGTAAATTTAATATTATGCTAATATATCAAACAGACAATTATTCGTACCTACAAATACAAGAAAAAAACTTTATAAACAAATTTAAACCCGAACTAAATAGATCATAACCCCACACGCAATAACACACAACATGCACACAAGGTGACCAAATACAGTGATCAAATCACTTACATGCATGCACGCACGCTCAAATGTGGGTATCTGTGAGGCACGAAAAAATATATATATGTACACATGTATATTTATATACGCATGTTGAAAAAACAGGGGAACTACTCACGAGCACGCACACAAACTCCACACAACTTAGAAAGTACGTGTGTATGTATGTATATATATATGTGTATATGTGTGTGTTTATGTGTATACTGGTTCCATGTAACTTGGGAAGCATGTGTGTGTATGTGTGTGTGTATGTATGTGTGTGTATGTACTGATTCCTTGTGGTGGGACGACGTGTGTGTGTGTATGTGTATGTGTATGTATGTGTGTATGTGTACAAATGAGTTTACTAATTCCTTGTAGTAAGACAGTATATGTATGGAGGGGGAATATACGCACGCATATATACACGCATACTGAGAGAAACACACGAAAATGTAAACAGATCCAAGAACACAGACGGGGTCAGTAAAACATTAAAAGATAAAATGCCGATAAGTAATTCATCATTTCTCTTAGACCAACCTTAATTGTTTTATGACCCTTCGCGCTGAACTCTTCATTGCCAATTCAAAACATTCGGATTACTAACACAAAAACAGAGAATGTCTCATATCGAGAACATTTAACATTGAAAAACATAAAATTAATTATTTTTAATAATATGTGGAAATCTCCCTTTTTACCTGAAGACGGTCACGAGACCAGAAACTCGTGTAGTAAAATTATGGAAAATAAAGCATAATATTTAAAAAAAAAAAAATCCACATTACTACTAAAAACGTTTGCGGCCCCTCTCTTCTCTTCTTTTTGATATATACACTTTTCTCTCGTTGCAACCACTATAACCTCTTTTTTATATATATATATATATATATATATATATAATATATATATATATATATATATATATAAAATTTTTTTAAATTTATTTATAAATTTATTATTTCTACTGGCCTAAAACTTTATTTGCGTGCAGTAATTAAACAAATTAATTAGGATACACTAAACAGAAATAAATAATGATTGCCCCTATATATGTGTGTATAATATATATATGCGTGTGCATGCGTGTGTATGTGTGTGTTTGTATATATATATATATAGATATATATATATATGTGTGTGTGTATGTGTGTGTGTGTGCGTGTGTGTGTGTGTGTGTGTGTTGTGTGTCTGGGTGTGTGTGCGCATGTATGCGTATGTGTTTATGTGCATGTGACTGTCTTGGAATGAGAAACTGAGAAGATATGAATGTTTCGATTGTCGGAAACTAATTTGTGTTTATAAGGCACTGATGCCGGTTTCTCCTGTAAGGTGCGGACGCAGATTTAAATCTTTCCGGAGAGGGCATTGTATTCTTTAATAAGATTTCTCGAATATTCAGACCGGTAGAAGAAAATAGCAGTATATTCAGTTTAATAAATAAACACCTACCCAAATATGTTTATCCATTAATAATAAAACATACACGCACACACATATCTCCTTCTGTCGCTCTCTTTGTCTCTGTCTGTCTGTCTGTCTGTCAGTCTCTCTCCCTCTCTGTCTCTCTCTCTCTAGAAATAAAGCGTAATGTTTTACCATATATATATATATATATATATATATATATATATAGATGTATGTATACTTATATATATATATATATATATATATATGTGTGAGATATCTATATCTCTATATCTATCTATCTATCTATCTATCTATCTATCTATATATATATATATATATATATATATATATATAGATAGATAGATAGATAGATAGATAGATAGATGGACAAACTTTAGAATATATATAATAAATATGACCCAAAATCGGAATTGCCTTTGGATTTAATGTTTAGCCAACCGATAGATTTTCAGCTCGTATCGTTCTGTATATATATATATGCGTGTGTGTACAGTGTGTATATATATATATATATATATATATATAGATAGATAGATAGATAGATAGATAGATAGATGTGTATTAGTGTGTGTGTATGTTTCTGTGTGTGTAGAATGCGAAGAATGTGGTAAACAGAGAGTGATCCCGGATCTAGCAGTGGTTTCCGGTATTCTGTCAGTCATGTGGTGGAATTGTCATTTCAAGAATTTCAACGCACTTAACGGAAATTGAAGCATGTGAAGAAGGCTGAACTTCAAAAGAACTTGATGTCTGGAATGACTACTGCGAAAAGGGATGCGCTTTCAATTTGCTGAGAGTGCATCTCTGAGCCCTGTCGACAGAACAGAGAGAAACTTTAAGCGTTGTCTTGTCTGAGCTATTCCCTCGTCGCGTACAGCCATTCTTCATGCATCTACACAAAAGCTCGCAACTATTCGGCATCAGCTCTTTCAGTCTGGACCCCCCATTCACTGATGTTTGTAGTGGTTTTTAAGCAAAGGAAACTGGAGTGGAATGTAGTATTTATGTAAAGTGGACTTCAGCTTTTATACTTTCAATGTAGGTCGATATTCAGAGATTCTGACGCATGTCTCTTCAGCAATATATTATTCGGCTTTTTCTCTCCTACTTTCTCTTCAGTAGAAATCTAGAGATAAATCTTTCTTCTTTGTCCCATATATTATCCATATATCTTCTTTGTTGAGCTTCTGAATTCACGTATTTCTGTTATTTGATATATTTTTCAAATAAATTTGTCATAATTGCGACGATGCAGTCTGTCATGATTTTATTTTATCTAAATTCCTGAAACAAAACATATTCATAATTCCTTACATTTTCTGACGATTTTATTAATATTTGTTATAAATACAATGTCTCAGCCGACAAATCCACTGAACTTCTTGCATTTTATCTAATTCTGCAATAATAGGCCGTAATTAAGATTGAATCATAATTATTATTGTTCATATATCTGTCATATCTTTTATA
This sequence comes from Acanthosepion pharaonis, assembly GCA_903632075.3. Taxonomy (NCBI): domain Eukaryota; kingdom Metazoa; phylum Mollusca; class Cephalopoda; order Sepiida; family Sepiidae; genus Acanthosepion; species Acanthosepion pharaonis. The sequence goes on along the minus strand of CAHIKZ030001125.1, from coordinate 2,045,509 downwards.
TAATCCCAACGTTTCATACTGTACATTCTTCAGACTGCATGTAATATCTGAAGTTATTCAACAAAATTATTTTAATTACCATTATTTTATTTGCTCTTTCTTTTAGATTATTTTATCAATGTCGATTCAAATATATACATGGTGCGATGGGTAAATTTTCGCCATTTTATATTTTTAATTTCGCGAATGGGCGTTGTTTGTTTACGATTTTGTCGACTGCACAATATAGTTGAGTCCGTTGGGCACCGTCTGTGAGAAAATGAGCACCATGATGCTTTTAGTAATTTGTATTGGTCTAGGAAGGGGATTATATCCTCCAAAGTTTACAGTTTTCAGAGTTGTTTTTGCATGCTGGTGCAGATTACTTTATTCTCCATTATATTATTGATGTATTTATGTCTTTGTTTATAAGTTCTCACATATGTTTTGAAAGAGTTGGGCTGTTCGCGGATTTAAATAGTTGTTTCGTGTGCATAGTTTCTGTTTCCAGAGTCCTTTACCTACCTCTGTGTATATCAAACAAAGATAAAATATGCATCTAATTTCCAATATTTGATCAGAATATGATAGGGAAGGGCTTCTTGAGATGACAACATTTCAGCACCACCTCGTATGGAAATTATAGATAAAAATTAATATGCAGTTCAGTTACATGATAATCATCAAAATAATGTCGTTTAAACGCAACGAGCATCGCGATATTGCAACATTTATTTCTCGTATATGTAGATAATGACAAAGTTTAGCGAATATTTCTCGAAGACTGAATAGATGTAAATTAATTTCTGGAAGATTCATTGTGTCATTCTTCAAATTTCTGTCAAATTTGAAAATAGCAACCGAAGCCTTGGTTTTATTTCGCCTCGAATTTGGTTAAAAATATATAAATATAACTCAACCACCGAGGCTATCCTTTCAATAATATCACGAGGGGCATTATGTTTTTATCGCTGCTTTTCCGAAAAGAAAATTAATAAGTCTACATTTTCTACATAGAAGTAAAGCAAACCAAGCACGGACTAGGTAACCTTTATGGAAACCAGAAATAGAAAATATTTGTGTCCCAAGGTGTTAAAGCTGATACACACGTATACGCACACACACACAGAGCTATATATGTATGTGGTAATGAGTGATTGCATACGTGGGTGGACAAGAGAGCGTGAAGGGAAGTGCCTCATAAAATGCTTACGGCTAAGATATACGGAAAGGATTCGTTTCCAGTTGAACAAAATTAGGTACCGTCGAATCTGATCAGGATTTAGATACGAAACGGCTTCGAAATGCTGCCAACAACTTGAGACCGTGTCAAACGAAACAAAGATTGGTTTATAAATACACTTCACCAAGGATACACATTTGATGCACTGATAAGATATAAAACTGAAATGAGTTGTGCGTCTTTAATAGCCGATGTGTCTGAGGAAAATCGTTCTGGTTTTAGCACGTGAAATCGGAATCACTGATAAATATAGAATTCGATTTGATTTCTTTAGATTTTAGTGCCATTCTTAATTCAGCTGCCGTAGAATGTCCCGTGTAGAAAAGGTAGAGAGTACTTTAAATGTTGCTAGCAAATTGCCTGGACCGACCTATGAAGGCGATCGATCACAAGTCTAAAACAGGTCTTGTTTTAAAGTAAAAATCTTAAAACATAGAGAAATTAAACGGATAACATTTATTTTAAATTCTTTTCCGTAAAACGACACTTGATCTCCCGCTTGCATGAGACGAAGTTAGCCACACACACTCACACTCACACAGAGATGACCACAGATGTATGAAAATATATTTAAATATATGTATAAAAATATATTAAAATATATATATAAAATACATATATATGCATATATACATACATACATATACATACATATATATATATATATATATATATATATATATAGTTATACTTGTTTGGAAAAACAGGTATTTAGCTTGTAATTGAACAAACCAATGCCCAAGTGAAAATAAGGGATAAAATGAAAGAACTAAGACCATGAATATGAGGTGAAAAAAAACAATTGAGTCCAAACGAAAAAACCTCTAATACGAGTAAAGCAAAAAGAAATTACTTAAAGTGCTCAATACCCTAAGTAGAGCAAACTTACATATATATATATATATATATATATATATATATATATATATATATATATATATATATACATTGTATGTGTAGTACTGAGTGGAAAGGATGCAATTACAGTGATAGAACTAACATACTTTTATGATCATCAGGCAAATAGCGTATATAAAATATATTTAAAAATAAAACGCCCGCATATGCATAAAAATCTATTTGAATATTTGTATAATAATATATTTAATATATTTATAGAAATATATTTAAATATATTTATAAAATATATGTATAAAAATATATTTATAAATATATTTTAAATATATGTATAAAATATTTTTAAATATATGAATAAAATATATTTAAACACATGTATAAAAAATATATTTAAATATATATATATATATATATATATATATATATATATATATATATATATAAAATATGTATAAAATGTTTTAAATATATGTATAAAGATATAAAATATATGTATATATATATTTAAATATGTGTATAATAATATATTTAACTATATAATGCCCGCATATGTACAAAAAAAAACTATATGTATAGAAATATATTTAAATATATGTAAAAATATATTTACATAGATGTATAAAAATTCATTTAAATATATGCATAAAAATATATTTAAATATATTTTAATTTAAATGAGCTTTATTAAATGCATCCATGAAGATCTGTCTGTTTAATATATCTATACTGTACTTCTCTATTATTTGGAATTTTAGTTTACCTAAGACCAAAATTGGATTAATATTCGGAAGTTCATAGTTGTCTTCTATTTTTGTTTCAGCACATTCACCCGCTTTTATCATTATCAAGAACTGACTGTTGTCACTATGGTATTTTTATGTATATCGTCAAATTAATTCAAATATACGTACATTTTACGTCATTATATGCAAAATGGTTTCACAGTGCTTAATTATAACGGCAAAAGAATGTACAAATATGATTTAAATATGCTTGATGTCCATGCATAAAATACATAAATAATCGACAAGAAAAGATAGCATGTTTTTGGTAACGAAAGAAGAGACTGGAAGAAAAAGAACAACCGAGGAGATGAATGTAATGATGAAGTATAGCGTCTAAAGTTAGGATGCGATATGTTGCGTTGATTGGCTCTTCCGCTGAGCTGACTTCATTCACGCTTTTACCGGTCAATACTGGAGATATTTGAATGATGAGAATATGGACTCAATTTTAGAAAATGACAGTAGGCCTAACGTATACATAACCTCCATGTTTCATTCGAAAATCCCGTGAGAAAATGAAAATAGGAAAATGTAATTGTTTTGAAAAAACAGTTCGAGATTAAATAAAACGATCAATAAGCATCATGCGATGGGGAATTTATCAATCTCTCTTTCTCTTTCTCTTTTTCTCTTTCTCTTTCTATTTCTCTCTCTCTCTCTCTCTCAATATATATATGTGTGTGTGTGTGTGTGTGTGTGTGTGTGTGTGTGTGTGTCTGTGTGTGAATGTGTTAATTTCAATGCATTCGCAAAGCATGAATGTATGTTTAAAAATATGGTTGTGTAAAAATAAATTCTTTATCATCATTAAGTTACGCATATAATGTAATATTTCTGTAGAATCTGAGTGATCTGAGTGTTCCCCAGATTCGTTTCTTACTGAAGCTATTCATTGATTTGGACTGCATTATTGACAAACTCTCAATCGCTTGGTTTCTGGGTAAAATAAAACATGAATTCTTCCAAGCCATAGCAACATCTACTTTGTTCTATGATGTCATGGCATGAACATTATCAAAACAACTGAAAAAGAAGCTAGACAACACGCACACAATGAAGCTTCCTACTGCATTGAATCCATGCAAAAGAAAGCAAGTTTATGACCATCTATCAAGAGACATCTGGGCTTGAAGGAAAAGATTTGCGAAGCATTCCTAGAAAAGTATGGATGAACTTCTCATTGACGCCATAAACACCAAAATGGGAACAAACATGAATTTCTTATTATTTACATTATTCGGACTGTTATCCTCATCTTCATATTAACAATGTTTCTACCGTTGTACGCTCCGGCATTCTTCAGGTGATTGGAATTTTAAACTGAACCCTCGAGGACAGATGCCCCAGTGGATAAAGGCGTTGGTTAGATCCACTGACTACACACAAAAAGTTGTGAGTTTAATATCATGTCACAATTGCGGTGAACCAAAGAGCTTGGAGAGTTGAGTTAAAGGCTAATAAATGAAACAAAAGATGAGGCATGGCAAGTGGAACCAGTAAAATCTGAATTCAAAAAATATGGGAAGACATCGTGAGTACCAGTGCAATCGGAGGCATGCACTGATATTATGTATAAAGATTAGTGGGATAAAATGTTTTCTACCTAACCCACTTTGCGAACCCTGAAGTGAAGTCAACACCCAGCGGCGACTGTCTATTTCAGGTCTGACGATTGCGTATTAGCATGAACTTGACAGTCGCCGCTCGTTGTTGACAGGTTTATATTTAGATGCGCTCCATCCCTGATATTGAACACTTCAACCCATAAATATAGCATACCGTAAAACTATATTTGATCATATATATATATATATATATATATATATATATATATATATATATATATATATATAAAACGTAGTTTAATTATAAAAGAAATAACTTTACTTTACATAAAAATATTTCTGAGCAGGAAATTGTAATTATCGTTGTCATCAAATAATATTTACTGAAAATTATAATATGCAGTGAGTGTATATGTGTGTGTGTGTGTGCGCGCGTGTGAGAGAGAGAGAGAGTGGGGAGAGAGAGTGGGGAGAGAGAGAGTTTGGGGATTTTATATTTCATTGATACGAATCCCAAGAAAAGATGGTCAGTGGGAAGCTGCGGATTTACCAAACAACTTTGTAACATCTAGTTAGACCACAGATGATGGCACACCTTTTCGTTAGAAGCAAAGAAAAGGTATAGGAATCTTCTGGAATAATGATCCTCTTGTAAAGCAAAGAATTCTAGACAATCCACTCAAGATGAAGAGGAAATTTGATTTAACAGAAATTGGCTTTTACAGAAGTTCCCTGTGAATATTATGGAAGGAACATGGAAGGAACGTGTAAGCAATAAGGATGCTTAAGGAAAATCAAAACAAAAGAAATCATACATAAAATCAGAAAGGTCAAACTTTCGATACACGTATTGAGAAAATCAGGCCTGGAAAATTAGATACTCACAGGACGTATTTAGAGAAAGATGGGCAGAGGAAAACAGTTACATAATTCACGAGCTTGAGTAAATGAATGATGTAACAGAGATGGAAATAGATATTAACGAGAGGGGTGTTACATGGAGCTAACATTTAGCGGAGAGCCATGATCTTCTACATCCTAAAAAGGCAGAGCACATAAAAAAAGATTCTCTCTATTTTGATTCAGATATGAAATTAAGCCAATCTAGCCCAAGATGGGCATTCCGGTTCTCTTAAAAAATCTCGTAATCGTGGTGGAGGTTTTCAGGAAACTCGTAGCACATCTTACTTCCTTTTCCCGCTATCAGACTCTTTAAAACATTCTACATAAAGATTCATTTTTTAACCAAATCGATGCTAATCCACTTTTGTTTGCCAGTTGATTGATGATGTATTGACGAGGTAAAGGGAAGGATATCACTAAAAGTCCAATGTTTGACTTTTGCATACTAGAAATCATCGAGTGCCGTCTATTTATGCACAAACCTAGAAACAATTCTGCTTTCCATGTTCTCTGATGATGAAAAAGTTTTTCTGTAGAAACGGAACATTGCCTTCACTACTCCGATAACTGGGGAAAAAATGAAGACCTATATTTTAAGCCCAGCTGTAGCTTTCTGATAATCAAATCCTTGCAGTCTAATCAGAATCAACACATTGATTTCAGTTCAGACAGTAAAACTCGTTGAAATTACATAATACGAACAGGAAGTCGACATATGAACACGCTAGAACCTACTAGTTGGAAGACTTTTGAGCGTGTCATGCATTTTCTGGAGAAGTAATCGTAAATAAAGACCCCGTTTATCAGGTGTAGTATTTGCAATGAAAGAGATTTTCTGAAATCGCCTGTAAAATGTTTGTCAGTGATCGTGTATCTTAATAACTCTTGCTTCTGTCTGAGATTTCTTATATGTTTTATCCTATTTCTTATATATATTTTATATTTGTTTTTTCTGTTATTATGTCCCACACGATCTTTTCTTAACACCTGCTGTCATACTAAGCTTCATCACATAGAAAAACATCATTTGCTCCTTTTCCTGAAAAGAAAACCTTCCTTAATCACCAATATCCTCAAACAAAATCAGCATCTTTTCATTCAAATCCAACGGAAAGAAGAAAGAGCTGTCTATGAAAATTTAATCGGCTCTCTGTTCAACATGGATGCCAGATGACGAGGAAATATCTGGGAAATCTTTCAGAGATTCTACCTACTCTGTTTCCTTTAAGGTTTACGGATTCCCTAGACGGAAACATCAGGACTGGTTCAATGGTAAACATGCATAATCTACATAAATTATGGATAAATGACAAGAACACAGATAACAAAAATGCCTCCAAGGAATAGAAAACATATATTGATACTGCTCTTCGGAGAACGAACGAATCTTGGTTATTGGCCAATGCAGCTGAATGTTTTAAAACAATGTATGATCCCAAGGAAGGTGAAGCATCTGACATATTGTATTCTGATGTTCAGACAGTTTTCTTTTTCATCTAATATCCTTTCAAGACACAGTTCATGATAACTCTGAAAATATTTCTTTTCTTTATTATCTATGAACTACCATGTGTTCAGGGGAGGGGGAAGATAATGAAATTGTCGCTCGGTGCCTGTTCCACGGTTTGGAATTCAATGTTTTCCTTCTGTAAGGCGGTTTGCCACCCAAAGTTACAGATCCCAATCATCTGTGGTGGAGAGAAGGCATGAATTCTTATCTTCCCCAAGGGTCTGTTCTGTAAAAGTGAATACATTAGACTGGGCTGAAATTTCAAATCAGTCTACAGATTCCATTTACCGTAATAAATAATTGTTACGCTACTCGCATGACCCATTTTAGTGACAGGAAAAAAATCTTAGTATACTGGAAATAATTTTACGAAAAACTCGAAAAAAAAATGGCAACGCTAGTTCCTCTTTTAATAAAAGACTCGAAATACCTCAGCCATTCTATGAAACTTACTCCAGCGAAGTTCAAAATGTCATCAACATCCACTTTTCAAACAAAGCCTCTGGAAATGACAACATTCCTCCTGAAATCTTAGCGGGTTAAAAAAGCATATTTCCTCTGCTCGTCGTACATGTTTGCCAGTATTACAACAATGTCTATTAAAAAATATCCTTTCAAAAACGCGGACGCTAAACTTCGCTCTAATAACTAACGGTTCATCTTTTACTTCGCATCATTAAATACATTAAGTTTTTACACATTAAACCGAAATTCCCTGTTGAAGAAAATCTGGCAATATTCTATGTATTCTGTTGTCGTGACACAAAGGAATGAAAAAGTCAGACACTTGCACTGAGGAATTTACATTAGCGTAACAAAGAGCACGAAAGAAATTTTTGTCATGATTCCTGTTTGTTCTTTTTTCTTCTTTTCGAGCATACTACATTGTGTCTATAGCAATCTGAAAATAATGGTCAGAATTGAATTTGGTACTAGTAGCGATCTTTACAATCACAAGCATTTAAATCCAAAACTTTGACCAGAAATATCGTAATTAGTTATTGCTTTTGCTGATATTCCTTCACGCATAGCAATGTAAATATTTGTCAGTTTAATATTAGACTAAAGAATAAAACTTGTTCTGGAAAAAAAACATTTTTCTAAATATATCAGAGGTTGAAAACAGATACAATCAAGTCACAGATTACATAACTAATGGACTTTCAAGTATCGAAATCTATGGCAGACACCATTTAACCTGCATTAATTAATTCAAATAAGTTTTGTTAAATTAAATCAAGATCGGTTTATTTTCCTTTCTATGCCAGAATGTAGCTACCGGTTTGCCTTGTTTATTTCACGCTTGAACCCAATCCCCCGCCCCAGGGTCTGAAGAGAGAGAGTTGGAATATGAAATAGACTGTCACTGCATAGTTTTGAAATCAGTGACTACTTTTATATTTACATACAATCTATCCCTAATATTGAACATTTTTACCCATACATATACTATATATAGTAAATTTTTATCATGTATGTATACTAAAGAAAAACCAATGATGTTGGTGTGACCAACAGACAACTTACAGACGATCTAACACCTTGAACAAGAAAACATCCCGAACAAGGAAAGAAAAAAGAAAGAAAGACCAAACGGCAAATGATTAACTACACATCTACATAGTAAAGTGCACAACGCCCACATTACCTAGACAGATTAAAAAACGTTTCACAACGTCAATACTTAACAAAGGACAGCTCGAGGTGTTAGTCAAGTTTCACGCTTTCACGATCTTCAGGCAACTGTAATAAGCAGGGCTTAGTATTATATGCCCATAACCGTAAACACACCTACACTATTGCACCACGGGGTGTTCCATTTCATGAAATCAAAGCGACTAAACGTTCAAAGGTTTTTACATTCGAAAAGGGGATTCATTGTTATTATTTTATTTATTTCTTTAGTTTTTTAAATCATCAAATTGGCCCAAAATTTGCTTCGTATTTAGCTATTTCTATTAGATAAGAAGAATGCAAGATCACAGAATGTGAAAAGAGGAAATATTTACGTTAAAGTTTGTTTTTTTTTCAAAATTCATGTTTCAGCATATTTTTTGCATTCTTCTTTCAGTTTTCACTCATTAAATCATTTATTAAAATAGAAAATTACTTGGGGCACAAAGTCTTCTTCTATAATATTAATAATCCCCTGTAATTTTAATATTTTTTTAACAAATTTTGCTTATATGAAAAAACGAATTACTTCCATTTGACATGCGCAAAGGCTCATTTTGATTGTTAAAATATCCCTATAATGATCAAAGCCATTTAGATTAATTACCCGGTGGTAACAAACATTTAAAATTTATGTTCATTTTAATGATTATACTTTCTAAAGGGTAGACGTATATTTAGTTGTTAAGGCGAAAGATCTGTTATAATCAATGGTAATATCGAATAGAAATTAATTATATTATAAAGACAATTGTGGTCTTAAGCATCAATGAGTAAATTATATCGTAATTGACTGCCAAATTGACTCCTGAGGCGACTGATAAATAAACGGGTTAGTTTTCCATCATCCTTCATTCACAAGGACTGTATGTTTTTTCATCAATTAACTATCATAATTCTCTGTAGAAAACTTCATATAATATATATAACCAACATATCTAAAAAAAAAAAGCAAGCAAACATCTTTATGCATTAAAATAAAAGCGTAAAAACAATATGAACAATATTTAATGCTTTAGAAAGAAAAGTGCTACTGAAGTAAGAAAATTATTGTGTGTGTACAATCTATATATATATATATATATATATATATATATATATAATGACAACCAACTGAGGAAAAGTAAAACTTCTAACCATCTTTAAAGATATTTTTTAATTTCCGATTAGCAACACACTAGTGTACGTCCATTAACCATTGTGGTTGAAGTTTTGTGGTGAATACCTACTTATTTAAGGCTATTGAACATTCCTTTTGGATTGCAAGGAAATACGAAAGAATATTATATATCAGAGACGCTGGTAGGTTTTGATGAAAGAGAGATGTGGCAATGTTCTCATTCGTTTAACCTCTGCTCAAGTAAAATTATCAACCTTTTATTTATACCCCCTTACTTATTTAACTGCATTCATATTCATAATTATTACTGCAAAATTTTGGTAATGTTGTTAGGCGTAAATATTTATCAATGCAATAGATAAATTTCCAGTAATATTTTTAGACGAAATTAACAAGATCATTTAAACATTAAATTTATAATTAAGATTCATCACAAAAATTCAAATTAGAAAACCGTTCATATATATATATATATATATATATATATATATATATATATATATATATATATATATGTGTGTGTGTGTGTGTGAAGAAATATACTCTTAAGGTGTGCTATATTTATGGATAAAGTGCTCAATACCAAGGATAGAGCGCGTGAATATTGAAGTCAACACTTAGAGGTGAAGTCTAGCATGAAACAGCCTGTCGCCACTATGTGTTGACTTCAATGTTTACTTCTCTCTCTCTCTCTCTCTCTAATATATCTGTATATATATATATATATATATATATATATATATATATATATATATATATATATATATATATATATATATATATATATATATATATATATAGTGTGTATGTGGAATGTTTGTGTTTGTGCGTGTGTGTGTCGTTCTGAAACAAAATTTTTCATTAAAATTTAAACTAGATTTTCTCAGCAACCATTTGAAGAAGGATGTGAAATCATATGAGGGCACTTATCAATTTTTCAACCTCACCGCATCAAACATCAGTCGAAGAGATGTATCTAATTATGACACCGCCTACGATGATGCTAATAATTGGACTTGTGTTTTATGGCAGATTCCCAGGTGGACGTAGCAAATATATACAACTATTAATTGCGTGAAGGCAAAACGTGATGAATCGCATTCAATATTACAGAACCCTATTGGATGCCACAGGTAATTCTCAAGCAAAACAACTGCTATGTACGAAGGTATAGCGTTTAAAGTGCAATTCTGGAAACATGCGTCTCCATAATCCGGCTTCAAATAAATCATTTTATTACAGACAATAATGCCCCGAGACTACATTTTGCTCAGAGCAGTTCTCTGGACGCCATGTGTCTATCTTTGGCAATGTCTATACTATGTAGCACTTAAGAACATTGTCTAATACTTGCAGGAATATGCATTTTTACCAATGTTTTCCTACCTACAAGAACAAACGTACAATCAAGTATACTGTAATTCTTCAAAGTGAACATAGTATCTCTCAAAGGCCGACAATGGGAAAATTTACAAATCATTCTAATTGTAAAAAGAATATGTCTTCATATTTTTGGCAATCCTCACACTGAAACTTAGCTTAGCATACGTCTTCCTCTAAAAATCAGACACAGATGGTGCACTGTGCCATAAAATGACCAAAACGTTTGTATATATTACCAAAGTATCTGCATTTATAGACAATATCCGAACCAAAATTGACGCCATTATTCAGGATTATACAATTTTATATTCCGGAATTGTATATACAAAACCTAGCTCATGGATAGGCCTACACAAATGTTTATTTTACACACTTACACTTTATGCTTATATAAGTTGATATAGAAGGTGGTGAGGAATAGTGTGAGAGACATGGTCGAGTTTAGAGAGGGAAAGCAGAGTTTTAAAATTTATTTTTATTACAGTACTTAATATTGAGGAAGGACGGGGTAAGGATCAGACATTGACCTATTTAATCCTTCAACTCAACGGAAATGATAATGGGAAAAAGGAAAAAAACAGGAAAGGAAAACACGGGGATATATATATATATATATATATATATATATATATATATGAAGAAATATAGTCTTAATATGTGCTATATTTATGGGATAAAGTGCTCAATATCAGAGATAGAGCGTGTGTAAATATAAAAGTGAACATAGAAGTCAACACTCTAAGTGACAGTCTGTTTCATGCTGTCGCCTCTAAGTGTTGACTTCTATGTTCACTTTTATATATATATATATATATATATATATATATATAGTTTATGCAAATTTAGGTAATCCGTGTGGGTAGACCTGAGGAGGATGATATCCAGAGAGCTCAATGTGAAATTCAGAGCAGATATGTTTGAATAAAAGACAGACCACGTTAAGATTCCATGTAATAAGTTATTTCACCATAACCTCTTTAACAGGGTTCTGGATCATCAGACTTTACTTCCAAAAGCTGAAATGAAAAATGAAAAGAAATTCACACGTTTTTTACGGACCTCATCAAGTATACGCAAAGTTAACGAAGTGAGGAAGTGAGGTGGGAGAGAGGATATGAGTGTGTCATATGTATCATTTTAGTTTCCTATTTTAACCCATTTTAGTTTCCTATTTTAACCCCACGAGTTTACCTAATGAACAAAAATCAAAAACAATCACGAGTTTACTTAATGAACAAAAATCAAACGAATAAATGTCAACCTAACAAGCTATAAGATAAAAGATTTAGTGGAAAAAGTACTAAATATAAATTGGATTACTCTTTCAATACTCTTTTTCTATGGATTTTTCCAATCGACTGCTTCATAGAAAATACCCAAAACTCCACCGAATTTCAAATTAATTTCTTCGTAGATTGTTTTAAAATTTAGATATTTATCAAACCTTAACCTCCCAAATATGCACGTTAAAGTAACGCGAACTGACAGCGTCTAAGAATTTGAATGAAACCTGTCGTGTAATTTATTGGGGTTATTATAACGTCTTCCTTAATGTAGTCCTTATCGCTCACCCCTTAACCACCTTTATCTAGAGACGAGACGCGTTAGATTTGAGCAACATCCAGCCGACACACTGGGGTTAAAATAAGAAACTAAAATGATACATATGACACACTCATATCCTCTCTCCCACCACACTTCCTCACTTCGTTAACTTTGCGTATACTTGATGATGTCCGTAAAAAACGTGTGAATTTCTTTTTTCATTTTTTCATTTCAGCTTTTTGGAAGTAAAGTCTGATGATCCAGAACCCTGTTAAAGGGGTTATGGTGAAATAGCTTATTACATGGAATCTTAACGTAGTCTGTCTTTTATTCAAACAATATATATATATATATATATATATATATATATATATATATATATATATAAATGATGCTCTTTGTTAGTCTATTTGCTAGAGGCATTGAGCACTTTAGATCATTAATTAGGTATCTGCCTCTCTTTTCCCTATTAGCTATTATTTTTGGTTTATTTTCCTTTATTTTGGCGTTTCTTCTTCGTTCATTTGTTATTGATTACTTTTTTATCTTTTGTTTTTTCAAGCTTCTCGTTATTCTGGCTTTGGACCTGTAATCCCAGCCTCGACTTTTTCCTCTATAAACAGCCAGGCATCTTTTCATAATTACTATGCATTCTGGATTACTTGATGACGGCCTTTATCTCTAAGTCTCATTAATCTGACAAAATACGACAAAATGAATTCACTTAGTTTATGAAACACTGTCGTCTTTTACGTTTCATTAAAAAGAAGATGAATTTTTCTTTTGAAAAGCACACAATTTATCTGACGGATTACGAACAGGGAAATATATCACTTCTGAATAAAGATGTCATCTAAGTGGTTTGAGATAAATGATGGCGCACTTGAGCGAAATAATTAATTGAAAATCTGTGATTGATTTAACTGAATTACTTTATTTCGATATGGTTAACCAATAGAAATGTCAGAAAGTGTGGCTAAGATGATTTTAGAAGTAAAGAAAATGGAAGGTTTGAAAATACGAGCAGCAAGCAAGAAAGAAAAAAACCAAGTTACAGAAAGAAAAATATTGAAGGAAAGAAGGAAAAAAATGAAGGAAATAAACGCAAAATAACAGAAAGTAATATATGTCGATAAAAATGGAAACGAATAGATGCGAATTGCTAGCAAAATGCGCACATCTAACGATAGAATCGGAAGCTGCAGTGATATAATGGTCATCTAGATTTGCTGACTATTATTACTGGAGAAATGAGTTCAGTACATGTTGTGTGCTCCACTCATATAATGTGTGATAATCTAATCAATCAATAATGAATACACTTCATATAATGGTATCTTTTTTAATCACTGCGACGCAGGAGGTTACAGGGAGTGAGAAAGAGAATGAGGAGACTTTAGTGAGGAGGAAGTGAGGAAAGGACAATAAAGAAACAGGGATCAGGAAGGCAAAATATGGACGTTGCATTTGCATTTTTCTATGCTGTAGTTGGCAGGGATGCAAGAAATCTGAAGGGGTTTCCATAGGTGAGAAGTACGAGAAAAGAGAACAGAAGAAATCAACTGTAAAATTGTGAGACGCAGTCGCTGATCTAATAGCACGCTTAAATATATATTGTCGCGGCAGTAGAGAAAAAAATGCTCATCATATTTGAAGAAGAAGAAGAAGAAGAAGAAGAAGAAGAAGAAGAAGAAGAAGAATGGCATTTTGAAAGTAGGTATACAGTGAAGGAAAATGGAATGAAACGATAGATGCTTAAAGAAACAAAACATGAACAGTTCCAGAGACAGAAGAGAAAGAGAAGACAAACAGTGGGTAAAAAAAGCAAGTCGGAATTGCAACGAGAAATAAATAGAAAAATGGGAAAAATGTTTAAAAGAAAAGATGAGATAGAAGATATTTTAATATACCCTGAAATGAGTGTACACCATTATTTTGGCGTTGTACCCGTCGAAGTCAAAATTAATAAATTTATTAATCGATGACTTTGGTCAGTAATTTAATCCAGCAGTTCAGTAAGGCACTTTATCCGCACTGGCTGCCTCATTGATAAAACCTTAAACCAGACTTATAACATCTATTTTAAACATGCTGCATTAAGCGAATCTTCGTATATATCAAACAAAGAATTTAAACCTAAACAAAGAGGCCAGCATAACATTAAAAAAAAATCTACATTATTAGACGAAGTGTGTTTACTCAGAAAACTTCCATTATCCTCGTGTAGACTGTGGCCGTCTAACAGGAAATCGAATCGGCTGGTAAAAGAGAGCGACGAGGTGGAATTGGTCGAATTCCTGATGCAAAAGGTTTCCGGTCTTTTGCAAGACAAGGAAGACAATTTGGGCTTGTGAAATCACGAGATGAAAAGCTATCAATGAAAACTATTAATACACATCACGGCTTTAGTTTCGGGCCTCGAATGAGGAATCTAGTTGAACAAAATGATGTTGGGATAGTCTGTTGGCGAAAAGACGTGTGGTGTAGGCACACAAACACCCTTCGATATTTAAAGAAATTACCGGATCAGTACAATGCAAGTCGGTGTACGAAAATGTCTGACATTTGTCAGTGATATCAACTTTGTAGAATCATTGTCAAGTTGAACGATTCAGAGAGACAGATACATAGAATAAAAATGAACACTTAGACAGATAGATAAATAGATAGATAGATTTATTATGATCTATTTATAGATGTATTAAGAAAATGACATATATAAAATATATAATAATGTGATCGTGTGTGTACGTGTGTGTGTGTGTGTGTGTGTGTGTGTGTGCGCGCGCGTGTGTAAGTGTGTGTGTGTGTGCAGGGTGTTCGGCCTAAATTTGGCAGAGTTTAATGTTTTTATTTTTTTCAAATTGGTTTGAAATAACTGTAAATAGTAAACGGCATTGTGAAAGCCAGTCACTACAGTTTTAAAGGTGTCAAAATTAACTGACATGACGCGTGGAAACCACCTGAATATTGGAAAAGGATAAGCTGCAAAAATATGACTCATGCCTGGCATCAAAATGCCGCAATAATAATAGCTACTCAATGCTCTTTGAACACCATGAAAACAATAAGACTAAAATGGAAAGCTGTAACCGTGATCGTGGCTTGTAGGAAGGAACACAGCGTCTGTTCTGATTGCTTCTGTACATCAGACTACGTCCAACAACCGCAGGAGAAAATAATGGCGAACCCAGACAAGGGTTCAGACAAGACATTCATTACACGTTATGCGACATTTATATACTAACTACGGGAAAAAGACTCCCAACGTTGCCACATCTACGCATGATAATGTAAGGCCTTAACAAGACTAAAAAGCCACATCCACGCTGCTCATCTTTAACGATGGATCAAGCGACAGCATTGCTCGAACTCGAGTCGCAGTTATCAGGTACGTATGTAACTATCTGGGTATCTTGGGATGATCGTACTTGGCATCAAGTTGGCGGTTATCTATCTATCTATCTACCGAGTGTTCGGGCTAAATTTGGCAGAGTTTAATGTTTTTATTTTTTAAAATTGGTTTGGAATATCTGTAAACAGTGAACGCCATTGTGAAACCTAGTCACTGCAGTTTTAGAATTCATCCAACAACTGCAGGAGAAAATTATAGAATGTCCAGGCACGCAAATGCGGACTTTGGCGCGGGAAATGAGTGTTGCAATTTCTATCATGAACCTGGCCGTGACTGAAAGTCTCCGCTATCAGTCATATAAGAGATGTAAATCACAACTTATAGAAAAGCTCGAGAAAGCCGTCTGACAAAGGCAAAGAAACTGCTGAATAAGGTTAAACATTGTGTTGAACCAGGGACAATCTTATTGTTTGATGAAAAATATTTGTCAGGACAAGCTGCACAAAACCAAGAACAAATATCTTACCTACAATCATGATGACATTCCTCGTGTCATGAAAACCGTCAGGAGTCTATCAGTCAGTCAGAGCGAACGAGTCAGTCAGTAGAGTTAGAGGCAGTCCGAAACAGAGTCGCGTACAGACAATTACTACCAAACCTGATTGTTCGTACTAACACTTTCTACTTCTCTATATATATTCCTGTTTGTAATATATCTGTGTTATTCCATATACGTGTTCGAGTTCTTCTTTATTGGTTCTACCTTGGACTATCACCGTGGTACAAGGAACCGGACCATAACAGTGGCGACGAGCGATTCGAATTCATTCGGTGGAAGAAAAATAAATTTCGTTTGCTACAGCATAACAGTGGCAACGAGGAAACCAACTCTCGACGCGGTGGACATATCTTTTTTTTTTTTTGCTATCCGTCTCGCATAACAGTGACGACGAAGATTTGAACTCACACGTGAAGAACAAACAACAAAATCCTCCCTCGTCAACATAACAAGTAACGACGAAGAAACCTCTAAAAAGGAAATACGAACTCTATACACGGAGGAGTTATTTTTTTGCTATGCGTCACACATAACAAGTGGCGATCTGGAAAACCTTTAAAGAAAAATAAACTCCCTACTTGGAGGACATATTTGTTTTTTGCTATCCGTCGTACGTAACAGTGGACTACGATTAAATTCAATTCTAAAAAAAAAAAAAAGAAAAATTTTCTTTTCTGACAACAAAGGAAAGTTTTTTGCGAGCACAGGCTACAGAATATCAGGTTACACAAAAAAATACGTTTACATGGAAGATTTTAACTCAGCCATTATGGAACTTATCAAAATCCAGTTTGAAGAACAACAATGGTACGAACAAAAACATCTGGAAATGCAAGAATTATTGATACGTGCAATGGCAAATAAGGAGCAAAAATCCGAGAACGAATCAATTCTCTCTCTTTGGAGTAATATCGAAGATTTCAAGTACACACCCGACGAAGATAAATTTTTTGCAAATTACTTTTGAAGTTATGAAGATCTATATGATTTTGACTGCAAAGATTGGTCAGACGCACGTAAAGTACGTCTAAAATTAGGCACAGGCGAATATGCCAAAATCGTTGATTATATCCTTCCCAGAAAAACAAGCGAGTTAACGTTCAAAGAATCTATAAAATTGCTAACGGAACTTTTCAGCCATAATACTTAACTATTTCATAAAAGATGGAAATGCATGAACCTTACAAAAAATGATAGCGAAGATTACGTAACTTTCGCATTCATTGTTAATAAATATTGTGTCGATTTCAAATTATCGGAACTCAGCGCTGACAACTTCAAATGCTTAATTTACGTCCAAGGTCTGGTTTCAACCAAAGACGCAGAAATGAGACGTAGAATACTTACAAAATTGGAAAATGAACAAGATCTGACACTTCAAAAATTGGTCGAAGATTGCCAGAGATGCGTCAGCGTAAAAAAAAGACTCTAAAGACATAGAACAAGCTGGCATAGCATACATACGCAAAGTACGAAGACAAACAAATTTTACCTCCTCACAAACAAAGCAAACAAATTTTCCCTCCTCACAAGCAAACAGAACTTATTTTCCCGCCTCAAGAACAGGTAAAACAAAATTTTCTAATTATAATCAACATAAAAAGAAACTACCACCAAGTCAATGCTATCGTTGTGGGTCTTGGCATTGGGTTAAAGACTGTACATATCGTGCTAAAACTTGTCTATCATGTAAAAAAATTGGTCACAAAAGTTCTCACTGTTGGTATAGAAAAGAAAGCAGAATAAGAATTACGAGGACCGACAAAACAGTTGAGACTAATATAAGAAAAAATGTACAAATTGAAATGCAAAACAGAAAAGTTAGGTTACAGCTGGATTCTGGCTCAGACTTAACTATCATAAATAGACAAACATGGAGAAAACTGAACAAACCTGTCATGTTAAAAACGGATAAAATTGCGAGATCAGTTACGGGAAGAAAGATAAAATTCGAGGGTGAAATAATCACAAACGTAACATTTAACGGAATGACGAAAAAACTAAAAATGTACGTCTTAAGAAATACCGAAAACCTATTCGGGACAGACTGGATGCAAAAATTCGAATTGTGGGATCTACCTATTAGCACCTACTGCCAGAATGTAAAAAGCTTATCAACCGAGGCAGACAAATTAAAAGGAAAACTAAAAACGAGTTTCCCCGAAGTATTTTCGGCAGGTCTCGGAAGATGCAAGAAAATGGCAGCTAACATCAAAATAAAGGATAACGTTCAACCTATTTTTAAGAAAAAAAGGAATGTACTGTTTGCGTCAATAAAAAAGATCGACCAAGAATTATCTAGACTCGAAAATACGGGCATATTGAAAAAAGTAGAATACAGCAAATGGGCCGCACCGTCGGTCTACGTTAAAAAGAAATCAGGAGAAATTCGAGTTTGTGCTGATTTTTCTACAGGTTTGAACGCAGCAATAAAAGACTACTACTATCCGCTACCTTGTCCTGAAGAAGTATTCACTAAATTAAATGGCGGAAAATATTTTTCAAAAATTGATCTAAGTGAGGCCTACTTGCAAATTCCAGTCGATGAAGAAAGTTCAAAACTACTATGCATAAACACACACAAGGGATTGTAAAGATACCAAAGACTACCATTTGGAATTAAAGTAGCACCAGCTATTTTCCAGCAGACAATGGATACGATGCTGGCAGGACTAGAATACACAATAGCATATCTGGATGACATATTGGTTAATAGCGAAAGCATTGAACAACACTGGCAACATGTACGAGAAGTGTTTAAGAGAATTCAAAGCTACGGATTCAAAGTGAAAAAAATAAATGTGATTTTTTCATGAAGGAAATTAAATATCTATAATATAATAGACCAAGAAGGTAGACGTCCAGACCCTGAAAGATCTACAGCAATAAAAAATATGCTAGTTCCTAAGAACATAACAGAACTTTAAAGTTTTCTTGGATTAGTGAATTGCTACCAGGAATTCATACCTCAAATGCATAAACTTCGCGCACCATTGAACGAACTGCTAAAGAAAGAAAAAGTTTGGCAGTGGACAGATCAATGCCAGGAAACATTCGAAAAAATAATCAAGACATTAACATCGGATTTATTTTTGGCACACTATGATCCTAAACTAGAGATTATTGTAGCAAGTGATGCGAGCGCCTACGGTGTCGGAGCGTGTATATTACATAAAATGCCAGATGGGACAATAAAACCTATCACACATGCTTCTCGAACCCTACAACCAGCGGAGAAAAACTATTCTCAAATTGAGAAGGAAGCTCTAGCAATTATCTCGCAGTAACAAGATTCCATAGATACGTCTATGGTAGACACTTTACTCTGCAGACGGATCACAAACCGTTAATAAAAATTTTTGGTTCAAAAAAAGGTCTACCGGTGCACACGGCAAATAGACTACTTAGATGGGGAACTATTCTTCTGAACTATAATTTCAGATTGGAATATTTACCAACGAAAAGAATCGGGGAAGTGGTTGGTCTGTCGAGACTTATACCAACAAAGACAGAGCCATTGGAAGATACGGTAATCGCAGCCCTAAGAAATGAAGAAGACATAAAGACAGTACTATGTTGTACAGTCAGAAACCTCCCAGTCACATTGCAAGACATAAAAAATGAAATCAAAAATGACGAAATTATTAATGAAACAAAAGCAAAAATAGCAGAAGAAAATGAGAAAATTTCGGACAGCTTTTCTCTATGCGATAATGTGCTACTTTACAACGAAAGGGTTGTAATCCCCAAAACTTTACAAAAACAGATACTAAAGGATTTCCACAGAGGACACCAGGGTAAAAATAGAATGAAGTCGCTAATGCGAAGCTATGTATATTGGAAGAATATGGACCAGGATATTTCTCAAATGGTGGAAATGTGGAAGGGTTGTAATTTAGCAGCTAAAGCACCGCCAATCATACATAAGCCTTGGCCTGAAACTGATCGTCCATGGTCAAGAATACACGCAGATTATGCAGGACCAATTGACGGGTTCTACTATTTAATCATAGTTGATAGCTACAGTAAATGGCCGGAGGTGTTTCGTTGCAAAAATCCTACTACAAAAACGACCATAAATTTCCTCCACGATCTATTCGCTCGGTTTGGCGTAGTGGACTGTTTAGTAACAGATAACGGAACGCAATTCACGTCAGCAGATTTCCAAGAGTTTTGCGGAATCTATCAAGTAAAACATTTAAAATCCCTGCCTTACCATCCAAGATCAAATGGACAAGCGGAGAGATTCGTGGAGACTCTCAAAAGAGCATTACGAAAAGCGTACGATGTGCCTACGGAGAAAGCATTACAGCAATTCCTACAGGTATATAGAATAACGCCAAATAATGCGACACCATCAACATTATCACCAGCAGATATCATGTTTGCTAGGAAAATCAGATCAGCGTTCGATAAATTACTACGAAGTAACACAGTCCTACACACCAAAAAGAAAATTCCTCCCAGGGGAAAAAGTTTTTTTTAAGGCATACAAAAATAATACCTCTTGCTGGGAACAAGGGATAATTGAGAAAAGAATTGGCAATATGATGTACATAGTTCAAGGAAAAAAATTCTCATACAGAAGACACGTAAACCAAATAAGGAAGAGACCGTTACAGTATTCTAACGGTCCACCTCAAGAAGAGGTATAGGACACGTTTTTCGACACATTCGATAAAACAAGATCGCAAATAATGCCAGAACCAAGAAAATTGTCTAGAAAAATAAAATTTACTGAAATAAATCCAAAGAAAAAAAGATATTAAAAAATCCCGGCTACGCAAAATTTTCGGAAGCGGGGTGTTATGGGACCTTACCCATAATAACATAATGGACTATTCCATACGTAATAAATACTGCGCCCCAAGAGGAAGCGGGGAGTTCAGTCTGAAATCGGACGACCGGCTCATCGGTTGAACTCTCTGCTTTCGGGCGGGGAGGAATCCGAACGAGGCTACGCCGAAGGGCGGAGTTTCTTTCGGGGAAGTAAACCGACCCTGAACCCGTTTATATTTTTGGCCGAGCCCACGGACTCGGAGATCCCACGTTAAACCGACCTTGTGCCACGTGATACCCTCGTGTTGGGGTGACTAAATACTGTTCAGTCTGAAGTCTGGTGTGAAGTCCGTCAGGAGTCTGTCAGTCAGTCAGAGCGAGTCAGTCAGTCAGTCGAGTCCGAGGCAGTCCAAAACAGAGTCGCGTTCAGACAATTACGACTAAACCTGATTGTTCGTACTAACACTTTCTACTTCTCTGTACATATTCCTGTTTGTAATATATCTGTATTATTCCATATCCGTCTTCGAGTTCTTCTTTATTGGTTCTACCCGTGGACCGTCACCCGGGGTACAAGGAACCCGACCATAACACTGATATTGCATAACAGTTAAATATTTTTTCCTTATTCCTAATGGGTTTTTTTTCTGTTTCTTCCTACTTGACTCAGATTTTGGAAGGTATCTTTCGCTATCACAATTGGCCTTCGGATTTAAGTTCCACACTTTCTGTCTTATGTTAAAACACTTCAGATATATTTAAATTTCTACACTTGTTTGATTCCGCTATCTCCAAGTTATAATCCGCGTATTGAGATCATTCATCTCCTTACAACTATACATTCTGTTTTCTTGCAGTTAATCTTTAGTCATTTCTTCTCGTTTTACATTCTATAGAAGATCTTGCAGTTTCCTTCACGTGCAGAGCAATAGTATGTCATCGGTATGTCGTATGTTATTAGGATTGCGCCCGCCAATAATGAATCCTAGTATTACTTTTAATTTTATCAGAATCTCCTCAATATATTGGTTAAATAAGTCACATTCTTGTCTCACAACCGTTTTCTATTTTACTGATCTCATTTTCTATACGTATGCAGTCGGTTTGCTGGCTTTGTAGGTTCTGGATTATTCTATGCCCTTCCCAAATAAATCAAGGTCACTTACCAATTTTAATAATTAAGTAATGTGAACACAAAATGTGTGATATCAGCAGTCGATAATACTTAATGTTCTTAATACAGGACATGTTCTTTTGTGATAAACCATTTGAAAGCGAGAGAAGTTTGATTTTAGTATTTACTGTCATGAAAACATCTTGAACAGGTCTCTAAAGTCTTCTGCTAGACATAAAAAATTGCAGTATTTATTTACAGCTTGTTGATTGTCTGAATAAAACAGCTACGCCATGTTATATAAGTGAGAATAAATGTAAGAATATCAACAATATAAATGGAACATGAAAAATAAAACAAATTCACTGTTATATATACATACATCTCTCTCACCCTCTCTCTCTGTCTGCATATATATATATATATGTGTGTGTGTGTGTGTGTGTGCGTGCGTGCGTGTGCGCATATATATCATTTACGTATGTATTTGTGTGGGTAGGTTTGTTGATGGGGTGCGAGTTGATGGACGTGAAAAATATTTGCTAAATTCTGGACTTATGTGAATCAATAAAAGCCGAAAATAAAGACAGATATGTCTAACATACTTGCAATGTTTTTTTTCGATGACGCCTTCAGATAAAATAAAAATATTCAATGTGATTCCAAATAGATTTAATTGATAGTTATTCAGCATCGGAAGTAAAATGAAGAGAAGGTACCTTTCGTTCCATTAGTAAATTGCCATCTACAACGAAATGCTCATTCTCAGAATTTTGACATCGCAATGTTGATTGTATTTCAAGTTGTGAACATTGTACGACATCTGAATATTTCTCTAGCCAATGACATAACCTTTTCGCCTTTATGTAAAATTAATTCACATAATACAAGCATTTACAACGAATAGATTATAGTGGAAAATATTTGATAGTAATTTCATGAACAAACTATTATTTATTTTAAATTTAAATTAATTCCTGGTCATTTACACTTACTTAGTTCATCTGTTACAAAGCATATCAATGATTAAATCGTTTATAATGCATTTCTGTACTAAAAATGCATTTCGTTTTGAATTTATAAAATGATCAATGCGTAGCACACACTCTGAAATGTCCTCGTCATGAGAAAGAAGGTTCTTCTAAAAAGAAATGGAATTTTTGGGAAACACATCGGAAGGAGACATTTTCATCAGTAAATCTTTAATATCAGTAATGCTTCCATTAATTCCTGAAGAACGATAAATTATCTTTCTGATGTTATAAGCAAAATATGAAGAGTTAATTTGAAGATTTTTAGCAAAAGATAAAATTAAAGCCATAAATTGCAAAATTAGATGACTAATTATTACTTTTCCCCTGTAATCAGACATACTTAGCGTTTAAGATTAAAACGTGAAATTGGAGACAAACAAAATAAATAAATAAAAAACGAAAGAAAGAAAAAGAAAGAAACACTGGGATCTGAAAGAAAAAAAGAAAGAAAGAAACAAACAAACAAAGAATCTAAAAGAATAACAAGAAAAAGGAGAAAGAAAACAAGTAAAAATTTGAAAAAGAAATAAACAAAAGAAAATCAAAGAGAACGAATAAATTCCTGATTATTTATAATATATATATATATATATATATATATATATATATATATATATATATATATATATATATATATATATTACTCATGGACGTCTGGAATTTGTTAACACAGATTCAAAGTTAAAATTGAAAAATTCATTGCTTAATGATCGGTTCTTTCCTCAACGCTAGGAATATTTATTTTTATTGCTGATCATGGCAAATGCATATCGGAGTCTTAGTGGCGTTGAAATAAAGTTAGTGGTAGACGCAAAAAAATGCGAACCTCTTCTCTAAGTATATCGAGTTTCAATACAATCGATAGTATGATAACATCGTGTTGAACATTACAGTTTTTCTCCTAACAAATTGATGTGTTATGAAAGATGTAATTATTAAAGTGAATGGAAGTTTTATCATATTTGCTTCATAAACCGCCCAGCTTGTGAGTTATTGTGTGAATTTACTGCATGAAGTCTAAAACAGGTACAAACTTTTAAGCATGTTTCATAATAACTGCATATAACATTTCTTCTGAATGAATATTAACGACGATTCTATTGTAATTGCATTAACACGTAATCGACCAAGTAGACGATAGATATAACCAAAAGTGTGTCAATGGACAGATGGAAATTTTAATCGAAAATATAAAAAATATAAGATCATTTCTAGGAAAAGAAAACTAGAGAATATAAAAGTCACTGTCGTTAATGTATACAAAATTGTGCATTTAGAATCTGAGAAAATTGCCATAAAAATAATGTTGCATCCGACTTTCAAACGAAGAGAAATTTCTTGCAGAACTTGAAACTTCCTCTTTGAAACACTTGATTTCCATCTGAGCGCGAACAATGATCCGACTGAAACAGAAATATCTTAGCAACAAAAGCAGAGTAAATGCATTTTAATAAGAATTCGCTAGTTACTAAATTCCTAGAACTCTACCAAAAATGAATAAATATATAAATAAAATAATATAATCCCATTTAAACTAAAATCCAGCCATCAATGACAATCTCTTGACCCACTCGAATTGCGCATCGTTTCTATTTGAATTCGTACGCATTTCTTTCTTGGAACAATTAAATTGACGCATTTTCTCAATGGCGTGAAAGTCCCCCGCCAATCCCTAATATGAAACGTAGTGTGCGGTCACTGAGTTTAAATGGTCAGGTGGGGTTCTTCCCTAAGATGTTCGTAAATCAAGATGCGGGTAGCCGTGTCTTGAGTAGATTTTAATTGTCCGGGTAGACAACACTGGAGTCTTGGCTCTTAGCCAAGTTGTCACACCGGACACACAGCAGGTGAACAGTCGACATTAAGATGATGAATAAAGTGACGTCCAGGCGATTTTCAGTGTAAGAACAACAGCGGGAAAGAGGTTATCAAAGGACTGCTCTTGGACAAGTCTCTTTGGAAGTGAATAAAGCGAAATCTTTTCAGGTGTTTTCGAGAGGAAATGGTCTTGGTCTTTGGCTGTCTTTCTTTTTTCGATCTTTTTTTTTTCTTATGCATTCTGGTTTCTTTCTTCGCCTATTCTTTCTTCTTTGTTTACGCCTTCTTTCCTTTCTTCCTTTCTTTCTTTCTTTTTTTTTCTATTTATATTTCTTATTTATTTTACTTTCGCAAGTTACTTCTTTATTCCTATCTTTCTTTCTTTTTCTTTATGTTTTATTTCTCATTTATGTTTTCATTTCCAGTTCGTTTCTCTCTTGTCATTAAGTTCCTCTTTCTATCTTTCTCAATCTCCATCCTTCTCTCCGCCTGTTCTTTCCTTTCTTACCGCTTCTCTTTGTTTCTTTCTGTCTTTCTTTCTTTCTTTCTTTCTTTCTTTCTTAATTTATTTATTTTTCTTTTTGGTTTCTTTTTTTTTTCCTTCCTCGTTTGTCTATTTCTTACTTTGTTTCTTGATTGCCTTCTCATTCATTTCTTCCTTGTTTCTCTATGACCCCCTCCATCTTTCTCTCCCGACTCTCTCTCCCTCTCTTGCCTTTCTTTCTTTTTTCTTTTTCGCTTTCTTGCGTAAATGTCTTACTCTTTTTCAGCCTTCTTTGCCTTGCTTTTATTCTCGCTTTTCGTCTTTTGATGACATACAGACCAGAGCAACAACATATTTTCTAGGCACTTACAGTTCATTTCCTTTTGTTCCCGAACTATTAAGGATATTAAAGTATTTTTCATCGATTCCTTTGTTTATTGCATTTTCTTTCTCTTCCTTCATCGTTTTTCTCCTTCTTTTACTTCTTTGTTTCGCAATATCAAATAACAATAACTTTGTTCTCGATTGAACTTTGCCCAATGACCCCAAGTGGAAGTAAATAACCTCCTCGGCCTCAATGCATTTTCTCTTTCCTTCGGTTGTCTTGCAGAACAGAGCCAAATATCGCTTTGAAATTGGGTGCAAATGTTCATTAAGAGTCCAAAAAGCGGAAGAATATGATTTTATCCTGAGGCCATTTAGTGAGAATCTATAAGCAAATCATGAAAGAAAGAAATGCTTACTGTGGTTGCTTTTTGCAGATCACCACATTATTTCGAATATTCAAACATCGTTCTTATTTTCATTACAGTGCCTTGGCCGATCTGCTTTTCGGCCTTCCTTCTTGTCTGAAATTTTTATATGAATACGTTTATTTATTCCGGTATATACTGGAAAGGATTACTTTCAGGAGACTGACATCAAGAAAAAAAATTGTTAGTGGTATTTAATTTTTTTTTTTTGAGAAATGCGAGAGTTTAGAAATTTATTAATTTTGTTGTTAGGAAAATCGGCTTTAAGACTACCAATTGATATTTAATTTCGGATGCTCACAGCTCCCAGGAAGGGGAATAGATAAATATGAAAGGGTATAGAGTTTTATACTGGCAGATGTAAACAAGAATGATGGGAAAACCCCATTTTTTTCACTCGATTATTCATATATATATATATATATATATATATATATATTGGTTGGGGATTTTGGTTAATCGGTAAGTAAACCGGAGTGGGACATGATGTAACGGTGAGAGTTAGGCTTGTGTAATTTTATAGTTCCATACATGTATCGTTGCGTTTTAGTATTTATAACAACACCAATGAAAATAATTGCTCGACGCCCTCTATATGAAAAGTAACCAACACTTAACATAATTTATTATGAGTATAGTAGCAAAGTTTAAAAATGTTTTTGAGTTTACTAATATTAGACGCGATTTTGAAATTTATCATACTGCAATTTTACGATCTCTGGTTATCGCTATAAAACAGGGACGATTGTTTACAAAACATCGGAAACACAACAGTTAATTTTAAAATACTTATAGCAGAGCGCATTCGCACGTGTGTACAGAATCTCTATCACAACGATTGCAGCAACATTATTAAGTCGGTTTTCGCAATTCACCTCTGAGGATGATATTAGAAGAGATCGATTGTACTTGGATTAACTATATATATATATATGTATATATATATATATATATATATATATATATATATATATATATCATGATGAATAAAAACACCTTAAATATATATATATATATATATATATATATATATATATATATATATATATGCATGTTTCATTAAAACGACAGACAAGATATTACGGTTAAGCTTTTATTTAATTTTTCTTGTGTTCTGACAAGAGCTTTCTTTTCTGGACAAAGGGTGTGTAAGAACTGTCCAAATGTTTTATATTTCCGAGCGCTTTCGGCTATACCTTTAGCCATTATCAAGGATGATTAAAACATCCCTACCACACACTAATACATACACTCAATTAAGCTGAAAAATCGAATTATCCTTTGCCCAGAAGAGAAAGCTCTTGTCAGAACACAAGAAAAGTTAAATAAAAAGCTTAACCAGAGTACCTTGTCTGTCGTTTTTAAAGGCACATGCATAAAGGAAGGATTGCTGTCTAAATAAATACACACACACACACACGTATATATATATATATATATATATATATATATATATATATATATATATATATATATATATATTTTCACGCTTTTAATGAGCACTTGACCATGGCCTTCCAACATAAAAGAAAAATTCCATAATGGAATTTTTTTCAGTAATGGATAGCTACACATAGATTTTGCATTAACAGTTGCAACATTGATGATGATTTCAAAAAGAGATGGAAAATACTTGAGAAATAAAAGTGTTTTTCACTGTTACAGTGCAGTTCTTGCATCATTTGATTGCAATACAAAGAAAAATATTCGTAAATATGAAAGGATTATGTTAAAAATATGCAGGCATAAGGTTTGTAAATTATTTAATCCACATGATTACAATGGAAGTTGCTGCCTAAATACACACACACACACACACACACACACACACACACATATGTATATCACTACGACGTAAATAATTCACCACGAAGTAAATGTCTAGAGAGTGCCTTAATCGCAAGGTCATTTACTGTAAATTTGCTCCCTGGCACTTACAACATTTCATCATTCCTGGCAGATTTTCTAATATCACAGTGTGGAATAACTATTTACAAGAGTAATGGAAAGAAAAAGAAAAAAACTCTAAATTAATTCGCCTAATAAAACAAACTTCTAAAATTCTCAGCACCTTTCTGCCGTGCGCATGCGCACTCCTGCCACTATAAAAAATTTCGTTCGATAAAGTCCTGAAGGACGAAACGCGTCAGAAATATTCTTTTTACACTTTATCATACAATTTCACCAATACACACACACACACACACACACACACACACACACACACACACACACACACAGACATATGGATATTAGCCTTGGTGGTTACCATCGATTTTTACCTTTTTCATTGTGACTCTTAAATGAATCGTGAAATCATTCAGAAAAGTATGAATTAATGTAGAGTTAGTCGCCCCATAGACGAAAGATGAAAAGGCATACAGAAGTTAATATGACAACACCATTGATTGTATTGAAAAATATTTCCCAGGTACGCAGACATATCCATAGAGCTAGACAATGCTTAGCTCCACAGGAATCCTACGACTCCCGATGACAACTAAAATATTTCCCAGGTACGCAGACATATCCATAGAGCTGGACAATGCTTAGCTCCACAGGAATCCTACGACTCCCGATGACAACTAAAATATTTCCCAGGTACGCAGACATATCCATAGAGCTAGACAATGCTAAGCTCCACAGGAATCCTACGACTCTAAAATTATTCACCAGCTTTCCTGGGTGGCTGTTGACATTTTTTTGGCCCGATCCAAAATGAATTCTCAAAGATGTCTTCTGTTTAGTCATTGGGACAGATTTTTGGAAATAATTACAGTTATTTTTCAGCCACCCCCCTACCTTGTTGGAAAGCGAATTCATTAGGACGTAAAATATTTTTTCTCTGAAAATACACTTATTTTAATTGTAAACATTATTTTCGTTTTGTAACGAAAGAAAAATTTTACAATTTTAATGTCGGAAATTTTTTTTTTTTTTTTTTGCTTACAACAAATAAAATGGCATAAACGATAATAAGTAAAACATAAAAATCAAACAAAATTCCAGGAAAACGTCACTTGTCGTAAAAACAACAAAGATCATTGGAGATATTCTGAATAAAGTGTTTTGTCAGAACAATAACCTTAACAATAATCTGAGAAATGGGATTAGCAAGAATTACAAATTTTTTTTCCGCAGTAGTTTGCCATTTGTTTCAGCTGTAGACCAGTTGCAATTCAAGGCTATAGAACCCGGAACCCGGTTTGTCCTTTTATTTACCCACAGCACGTAAATGAATGTAATGGATTCGACGAATTCCAACTCGGCTCTCCGATCCCTCAACCCGAGCCGTTATCCGTTACTCCACCATAAAAAAACTCTATATACTTCCTTTGCGCATGCGTATCTATCTATCTATCTATCTATCTATCTATCTATATATATATATATATATATATATATATATATATATATATATGGTTTAAAATGATAACCCGATTTTTAGATTGTCGTGTTTATATTTCTTTTTTCACAAGAGTGATAACTTGAGTTTATTAGTAAAATAAACTATCGCAGTGTTCAAGTAAGAGTCGTTGAGGTTATTGATTTTAAAAATTATAAAGAAACTTTTAATTCTGCTTTTATTACTTACTCCGAAGGCTTATTTTTTATGCTCGCATTTTAACAATATGTTATTTGAATAAAATACTACCCACCTCTTTCGTTCGAATAGCCATTGTATTTTCTCTTAGGATTAAACTCATACTATTTAGTAAAAGCCTTTTTATTCATGGGTATCTGATTATGGTTACAAAATGAGTATAATTGCCTATGACAAATAGCCTATAAAACTCTATGACCAACTGGCATTATAAGAATGGCTTATATGTAAAAAGCAGGTATTTGGCCGGATAGTTCTGGCCAGTCAGTATGAATAAGTTTAAAGTAGTTGTTTACAAAATTTTGTTCAAGTTACATCAAGGTAAAAATACTTGTTTCTCAAAACATTTATGAGTGGAACAGACTTTGTCAGAATTTCTTCGATGTTTTTTTTTTATTTCTTTTGATTAGTCCATTTCATATCGTATTTTCATATTTTCTTACGTATTACTCAGGTCGTTTTCACATACAGCATCATTTAAGTAATATGGATCGGAAAGAAGAATTCATCTCTGGTATGTGTGTCAATTTTAATGTTTTCACTTCATGCTCCTTCCAAGAATATCGGAGAATGTAAAAACGACCTAACCAATACGATCAAAACTATATCTTTAATATTAAAGATGAACTCATAAAAAATCAATGCGGAAAATGCTTCATCTGAAAAATCCAGATATTTAATGCCTATTGAAAAGGATGAAAACAAAGGAATACATGTGTTAGATCAATCTTCTAATCTCTTTGACTTTAAAATCAAAATTATTAATCTAAATTCTAGTGATTGTTACATAATCACTGATATAAAACTTAATTTTATCTGCCGCAAAAAGGACATATTTCTGTTCATTATTCTTGAGTTTATTCAATGAAAAATTTGTCCAAAACTTGACAAACATGCAGTGATTGCGATACAGTAGGTTGGTATTATCTGCTAATATTTATCTTATATTTATAGTTGTGTTTCTATTGTTTACGATGTGATTATTATTTCGATAAGTGACAAGATAATCTGCAAGAAAGGGTGGTGCTTCAGTGACCAAGGTAAGTATTTATTTATTTTTTTTTTATATCAGTGATACATTTTCTAAAATATTATATTATAGATATGTTTTTTTGCAAAGAAAGCCTCAAAATATTAGATTATTATACAGATGAAAAATCTGCATTAAACAAAATACTATTCACAACAGGATGGGTATAAGAATATTAATACGTTAAAAATATTCAGTACATTCTTTTCCGGTAAAAACTCTTTCAAACCGTTATAAACGAAGCCATTTATACGACACACGTGTATGCTATTTTGAATTGTAGGCGTTCCAAAAATAACGACAGGATATAGACAACAAAACCTTTTACCCATACCTAATTTATTTAAAATACAGTTCAATATAATAGTTACACGCGTCGAAAAGAATAATTTATGAATTTATTTTGGTTGCACATCGTCAACATTTTTGTTCGATGCATTACTATTTACGATAGAAGCTTTTCCCAACATGTCTCCCTTTCAAATTAAAAATCATGAGATATTTTAGAAATATTGTGACGAAAAATAGCTTTGCCCAACTTTCGTCGTCCTGGCAATATTCCAAGTTGATTTTTATCGCTAAAGTTTCTATTCTGGACATCGATAAACGGATTCAACGTTCAATGTTGCCGATTCAAGAAAATTCAAATGGCTGCGATATATTTACTGGACAAATGTGAATACATGTATCGGCTAATTGCATACACATGCATACAATATCAATGTGCACAGTTATTGATTATCTGCCTGTATATTTTCCTCTATACCTATAAGTAAGTGTGCATTAGACAATGATGAAAGAAGCGTTTATTTTAACCAATCAACATTTATTTTTCAACATTATTTTTTTCTTTGCCAAGATAACAGTTTCAAATGAGATCGGTCATGCGGAAGCTACTTGTAGCATATAAAACATATCTGCGTAATCCGGATAGTTCATTACATACACATGTGTGAATGGACACATAGGCGCTCCTTCACACACAACATACAAAACACAAACACATAAGCAAAACCCTGCATTGTCAGAAGCCACTAAAACTAGAGTTCCAATATTGTATGATGGTGGTCCATGAATTTTTTTGCTTGCTACAAGCCTGGAAGACAAGTATACTATTAGATAAAATCCTGCCTGATACCATTCTGGGGACAACACGTGTTTCTTCCCACAGAGAGAGGCCAACAAATGATACTCTATATAAATTGTATCCGAAATATCCATGTTCGTTTACTACAACCAACTTTTTTCCCAGTGGTTCTAAAACAGAAGTACTTATAAATATTAAGTAGAAACGACTTTCTAAAATTGTCTGAACAAGGCCTTGAATAAACAGAGCAACCAGAACGTAACGATGCGGTATTCTATTTGTGCTAGAAATAGAATTCGTATACTGAAATCCTTGTTAGCAGTGCAGTTTACCTGCCAAACTAAAGCAGCTCGAAATAACACAGGCATGTCGCAAATTATTATGCAAATCACACAAACTTCAATAATTCGTATTTGTTTTGAAATAATCTGATCAAATTTTAAATGATCAATTTAGATGACAAAACAAAACCCGAATTACATTTTCTTGTAGTTTCGAATTTTAAAACTGCCGCCTGGAGTTATGCTCAATCACAGAATCACAGAATCACTTCTTTTTTTTTATTGATCTGCTGTAAAAGAACAAATAAGGAACACGTAGGATAAAGTGTTGGTGCATTTACACTTACATGCAGTAAACCTTAAATTATACATAGTTTTTCTTAAATTCTTGATTTCGGTTGTCTCATTTTCCGACGTGGTGACTATAATTCCTTCTCAATGGTCAACTTTGCTGTCACTTTTTTGCCACCTTGATATAATTTCATCTTCAAGAGAGCCCCTACTCTTCCGAAGGAGGAATATCTGGATTTGTCATTCTATTATCTCGTCTCCTAGAAAACAATTACACTCAAGAGAATCATAAATAGATGAGGAATACCATTAGCATGATATAAACACACTTTGCTTTGAAACTTTGAGGCTTATATTTCATAGAAAGACTTGTCAGTGAAATCCCACTAGTAACTTCGATTTTGAATGGTTTAAGGGTTTATCCGACACTTCAGACTCTTATGACAATATCTCATTGCTTCCTTCTTTTAACAGATTCTTATGCATTTGCTCCATCTTAGAGATCCAGCCATCTCGTCCATCTAATATCGTAGGATATTTTCTGTGAAAATAATTTCAGTAAAGTCAATTTTCATGTTTTACCTAATTTTGACATTTTAAAACATGTAGTTTATTAAGGGGATGTTGCATAAGGCATGTCTTACCATCACAATTTTTAAACCTTTCGACACCTTTTGTTCTTCTTCACTCCCTCAATTCCAGCTCGCTCAAGGATCTAAACTTGGTTTAAATGCTATTGTTTAGCTTTCAATTTATATATTCTAGGAAAAATACTATGTATAAATTTTTCAAGGCCTACAGTTAATATTATTTGAATTCATTTAGATACTCCATTTTCAGAAATGGCCATAATATCTGTTAAAAATGAGTAAACAATAGAGATTTTACTAAGAGTGGAAATAGACTAGTTCAATTTGACAAAGCCATTTTTAAAATTATTGAAGCCTATGGGATTAATGCATCTTCAGATAGAGCGCATATTGCTTCTAACAAGCAGCAAACAAATAAATATCACAATGATTGCTTACCGATAAGCAAAATAACCGCCGGTTATTCCAACTGCTTTGAGAGCACCTTCTAAATAATAGGCAAGCGTAACGCACTTCAGCGATTCTGTTCCCAACCAAAGACACAAGGGCGAACTTTAAGAATATCTGTAAATCCTGATTGGCAGCCATCCCATAATAACCTGTAGAATAACCTGAAACCTTGCAAAAAATTCTTACGCATTTCCACAAGACAATATGAGGATCGCTTTCTCTAAAATTAAAAAAATAAAAACAAGACGTCTGCCCACAAAATGCACATCTCCAAAGACCATCATGTTCTCGATAGAAAATCTCATTCCACTGAGTATGTCAGACCCATTAATGCGACTGTCGCTCTTTAAAAAGTGAGTGTTGAACAAAGGCCAATATTGTGCCGATTTTGTCCATCTGAATGTCTCTTATCACTTACGCGAAAGTGAAAGGGAAAGTGGTTACCAAACAAACCAGTGTATTCTTTAGAAAATAATTGCTTCAAGAAGCGTTTGTCTTCCTCAAAAACCGTTCGTCATGGCAAGGAAATTTCTCATCGTGGTCATCCAACTTTACGATGTGCAGCGTGAGTAAGCGATTTTGCAAGCACTTCCCAATCAAAAATGTCGTCAAGCAATGTGTTTTTCCTCACGCTATATTTCTATAGTCATTAAAGTATTCTTTATAATAAAGTTGACATGTGCTACGGGAGAGAAGCATGGCAGATTCAAACTATTTTTACGAAAACCTCGCTGGAAGTTCTCAGAGAGATCGTCTTCTTAGGATACGAAGTGTATCCAGAAAAAATATACACTGCGTTACAAAGCCCACAAAAATTGGTCATAGAATTCAATCTTAAAATCTGCACGAAACTAGACAACAATGGTGACAGCATCTATCCTCCGAATCCAGACTACGACAAATATAACCAACAGATGTATGCCATAGTTTGTATGTTACACGTTTGTAGATGGAAAATAATTCCCATTACAGAGGAAATATTTAACTATAAATGTGGTTTATATAGCTAATATATGTAACCAAAATGACACGAAATTTTACATTAGTATCGAGAACGGGGAGTAAAAAAGATTTTTTTTAATCGTAGGGTGAGTCTATAGAACGGAAAATAAAAAAATGATCTGCATTATTGGGTCATCATTGGAGACTTAAAGATCTAGGCGAGCCAATCTGCAATAACAAATGGTATTTTTTTTTTTAGTTCAGAACATTCATATAGTATTAAAGGCGGTAAATGTAATTTCTGATTATCCAAAAAGCACGCAATATTACGGGAGACAAAAGAAATTTTAAATAAGAGACAAGAACTTACATCGCCATGCAGACATAAAAAAAAGTTTCTAATAAAAAATATCGACAAGGATCAGTTTGTAAATGCCAATTATTTACTCGCTTTTTTCTTATATATTATTATATATATTTTTTCTATCTATCTACGTGCACTCAACACAATATTTTTTACAATCGGTTCTTACATATTACTAAATAACATGTATATTAACCCCATTCCTGAAAATAGAAACCCTACACATGGCACTCATTGGCAACCCTAATATATTCTACTAACTCCGTAGGTTTGCTCTATCTATTCCTTTTTACCACCAAAATCTGATTGCAAACAGAATAATTTGTGATGTACATTTAAAGTTTGTTACTGCATTGGCGTCTTCGTATTTAGTATTATATATATATATATATATATATATATATATATATATATATAAGGGATGGAATTTTGTGGGATTAGAATAATCATTTATAATATTCATCGAGTCAAGAAGAATCCGCAACAGAAAGCAGAAAGCACTGGAGAGTTGTTTCGTCGGATTTGGGCCTTATCAGCAGTGAGCATTGACTAAAGAGAATGGAACACAGACTGTTAGGATGCAACGCAAGCGTCATACTAGAGTAGAATATATCGTAACGTATGTACATATATATATATATATATATATATATATATATATATATATATATATATATATATATATATATATGTAGAAAGATGATATTAAGGCGACAGTCTGTTTCATAAAATCAGACTGTCGCCTCTAAGTGTTGACTTTTATCTTCACTTTTATATTTATACACACACACACACACACACGCACATATATATATATATATATATATATATATATATATATATATATATATATATATATATAAGAGAAAGTGATTTGTGTGTTTGTGTTACATTTTCTTCGCAACAGATTTGTTCTAAGTCGCCCACGAATCTCATATGATGACATAGAGAGCACTTTTAAAGATATGTGATTTGTCTCTTGCAACAAAATGACTATAAGAGTGACATGATTTAAACGAAATTGAGAAGGTCTTCCACTATTACATAAGCCAACCGCGGATAAGTGAAGCTGCGTTTGATGATGGATGGTGGCCAACCATATTGATAAAAAAATTATTTCTTTTCTATCGGTACTCGCAATTGTAATTTCACTCAAATTAAAACTAAAATTTTAACTTCTCTTTTTCCTGGAAGGAATTATGATCTCCCCATTTGTGACACTGATGCCATACAATCTTCTTTTCATTTGTTACATATGTCTAACATTTGCGTTTTGTCTGACAAGATTTTTGTATACTAACATCTGACCATTTTTTTTTATTTGTGTTTTAAACTTTCTCTATCCATCAGAACAAAAGAATTTTGAAGTATTGACAACAAAAATCAACTAATTTCTCCGTAAAAGAATAATTTCTGTTTAACCGGTTGAGGCGACGAATATTGACTTGAAATCTATCGGGAAAATCTATGGAGCCCCAACTTTTATTGCCGGGAGAAGCGATGCGCGTGGAAAGAGCAATACTCATTTGCATTTTGGCAGACATATCTGAAAGGGATGCCAAAATTATTCGCAAAATAAATCTGAAATATACCACATAAGCAAGATTTATGATCTTCTATTTATATTGCTTTGCTAAAGTCTAGAGATTCTTTCTTACAGGTTTTCATTAAAAGAATTAGGATGAAAATGGTCATGTGCCAGACGAACTTCAATTTCATAAATAACTGCACTGAAAAGATTAGAAAGAAATGATAATTTTCGTTTAATATGGAAGTCCAAACAGACATTCTTCAAATCTATAAATCTCCTGAAATATGAATTCTACAGGAAAATATGAGTTTCTATATGAAAATATAGATTCTCAACATTGGTGTCGTTTCCTACTATAGTCGATACACGAATAATTATATCATTTGCTGAAAGTGACATCCTTCGAGAAATATTTTCCAAAATGCCAAAAAAGAAGATTTTCTGGCTAAGAACCAGTATAAATGTCCCCGGCAGATTCTATTTGGAGAAAGTAACTGCATGCTCCAAACATTTTCGTATAGGGAGACACTGAAAATCAGAAAGAAAATATTTATCAGTGGGCATTAATTCAAGTCTTACTGAAAGAACAGAAATATTGTATGTGAAATTGTACGATTGTTTAAAATATGAAATACAATTCGGCATAAAGCAATCGGGCATCTAAGTACACTGTGATAGAGCAAAACAATCTGTCTGCGGGTATCGATATATGCTACGGGAAATCCGGTTGTGCTCTCAAAAGTAAGGGGGTTTAAAAACAGTCTAGCCACACTGAGGAGCTGTGATACAGCGAAGCAGTCTGTCCGTGGATGATTATATGTACGCGCGCGCGCGCGTGTGTGTGTGTGTGTGTGTGTGTGTGTGTGTGTGTGTGTGTGTGTGTGTGTGTGTGTAAATCAATTCCGGATGAATTAAAAAGGTGTTATTTATTAACCCGTCCTTTGTTACATATTTGTTTTATTACATATTTTCTTACTTTAAACAATATTTTAGACGGTTTCTCGTACAGAGGAAGACACAGGCTCAAATGGCGTGAGAAGGCGAATTTTCTTCAACAACAGTTCTCGGATATTCAGGCGACTAGAAGAAATAGAAATACTATTTAAAATGAACGCAGCTTTTGA
Organism: Acanthosepion pharaonis; assembly: GCA_903632075.3. Taxonomy (NCBI): domain Eukaryota; kingdom Metazoa; phylum Mollusca; class Cephalopoda; order Sepiida; family Sepiidae; genus Acanthosepion; species Acanthosepion pharaonis. The sequence goes on along the minus strand of CAHIKZ030001125.1, from coordinate 2,007,755 downwards.
AATTTTTTTCTTCTTCTGTAGGAATATGTGGATATTAATAATTGTTAGTATTTTCTAGCTAAGAGTTTGTGTATCTTTCAGCTTTCCATGTTGACAATGGCATTTGCTTTGGTAAAGTCCCTCAGAGGACAAAACGCTTCAGCTAAAATTGGTTTTCCTTCTGTCTTTATCCAGATTGTTCTTTCACATATGTACTCTATCTGATTTTTTACATACACAGAGACATATATATATATATATATATATATATATATATATATATATATATATATATGTATGTATGTATGTGTATATATATATGCATATATATGTATTTATATATACACACAGATATATATATATATATATATATATATATATATATATATATATATATATATATGATTAAAATAGATAATGATAATAGAAAAAATATATATAAGTAAATGGAAAAGACAAAGAGTACTTCAGATTGAAGCATATGTGCCTACAAATTTATATTAGCAATATTTATATATATATATATATATATGTGTGTGTGTGTGTCTGTCTGTATGTATGTGTGTGTGTATGTGTGTACGCTTTTGTCGAGGTGAAAACAGTAATTTTTTCAGCATCTTATAGCGACAACCACGGGAGACTAAATTTTATGTTTGCATGGTCAGCATTTGAAAAGAATGAATGCGAACTGACGAAGAGAAGGTCTTTCTCTTTGCCTGATTCTGAATGATTATTTGTGAATATGCAAAACAGAAAGATATTTCCTTGCGAAATTTCCTGCGGGACTTTCATATGCGAACAATTGCCCAGGAGACTGTATAGAATTATGGCCGCTGGAGCCTTCCATAATTGATATGGCGACGAAGAAATAAAATCTTAACTTTAACATTCTGGTAATGTAACAAAACTTTGTCTCAGTGCTTCGGAAGCAAACCAAATATACAGAGAACGGAAAGTTGCAATGAAGACGAGAAGAGATATATTTTCTTTAATTCTTGTCAGTTCACACTGACTGAGAACATAAAGATTGTGTATCTGTCTATGTTTCTGAGATGAGCTATTTAATTATTTACATTGTTCGGTCTGTTGTCCTCATATTTTACTTCCATATTCACGACGTTTCGGGCGTTGTACGCTCCGGCCTTCTTCCGGTGATTGAAATTTAGAAGTGAACAATTTATTTCGTTCTCAAGGACATATGTCCCAGTGCATAAAAGCGTTGGTTCAATCGAGTGACTTGAGCCAAAGAATATTGAGTTCATGCCTGGCTATGAACAAAATTTGGAGAGTTGAGTTAAAATGAGGTAACTGGAACATCCGGAAGCGAGGTGGTACGTACAACTAGAAGAATCTACCCCTGTGGACGAAATAAATCGTTCCGTTCTAAGTTCCAAACACTGAAGAAGGTCAAAGTATACAGCGGCCGAAACATTGTGAATATCGCAATGAAGATGTGGACAAAAGTTCGAAAAATATAAACAAAAATGAACACAGTAATCATATGATTATTGATAAAGCTTCATTTCCAGAATTCCGACGACGTATTTTTTTTTCAATTGTTGAATTCAATTTGTTGTAATTGGGTATTGCCTTCATATTTTTTATTTGACACATATACGGAACATTTAATTATTTACATGAGGACTATTCAACTTTATCTTTATTGTTGTTATCATAATATTTCAGCCGTTGTACTCTACAGGCTTCATGTTACTTGGATCGATATAAACCTGATGAAGGCCGAGAGTATACATTTTTCAAGGATTATATCTTTATGTGTTTATGTATCCTTGGAAACGAATGTTGGAACATCCGAAATTTCTGGAGAAAAAATTAAATTACATTTAAAATAAATATGAACATTGGTAAATTCAGCGATTGCAAAATTCGGAAATTAGAAAAAAGTTAATAAAAAATTGGGTAGTTTGAACTTGTTGATAATCGCTTCTGTTTGATAAATCTCCTGATATACTAGCTCTCTGCGGGACTAACCTTAAGTCGTCAACCCCTTCCTCTGATTTCACGATTCCTGTCTACTTTCCTCTCTTTAGAAATGGCTCTAAAATTCATATGCATGGCCTGGGAGTTTATGTCTGCGATCATCTCCCTCTGTCTATGGAACTCACTTTGGAATTTCCAGAACTTTCGTATATGTGTCCCCGTCAATCTCTCCACAATTCAGTAAGTTGTCTCGTCTATCTCTACCTTTCCCCTTCCTCTCTGTTGTGTGCTCGATAGCATTTCCGATAATATAGACAAGGCCAACTCTGTATATCCGTTTGCAAACATCTTCCTGTTTGGTGAATTTAAAGCCCACCATACGCTGTAGATTAAACACACTGTAACTGTCCACGCTAGCACCAAAACTCTTACCTTTTCAATCACCCAATCCCACACACAAGTGGTTGGCTTTCCAACGCGTTTCCCCAGTCACCCGGACGGTAACGCTTCCGTTCTCGATCTTTCATTTACCTCCATCCTTGACTCTTGTAGTGCTACGCAGCTTTGCCCTCTTGGTAACTCTGATCACGCAGTAGTCTCTGTTAACATCTCTTTCAACTCTCCTCCAGCCATGAATCTCCTACTAACAGAATATCATTCTGTTATCAACGCACAGACTGGGACTTGTTCCGTGATTTCCTTCACGACGTTCCTTGGTATGTGGTCTTTAATCATCCTGTTCAAAAATGTGCGCCTGAGCTTTCCTCCTGGGTAAAAGCCGGCATCGAGGCTTTCATCCTGTTAAATCGTGCTCATCTCCTTGGTTCTCATACTCATGCTCAGCCGCTATAGCCCATAGGAATCCTTCTGTCTGTACCGATTGCAACGGACGTCTCTGCTCGTAATGAGTGCAAGCGTGTCCTGAATGAAGCAAATGGCAAAGTACTGAGAGAATGTAACAACGTATAGCTTCTCGAAAATTTGGTTCTAAAGATTATTGCCGGCTATGCAAGAGTAGGGTGAACAACAGAAAATCCCCAATGCTTCCTACATTCAATCAATTCAAAGTTCTTAAATCCACATCTGATTCTTTGCCCAAAAATTCTCATTCAACTCAATACTCAACTCATCCGGAGTACCCACACCTAATTCCCCCACTAGAACTGATGATCTACTGAGTTCATAACCCCGTCGATGGTATTGTACATCATCTCTAAATTAAAGTCTCATAAAGCAAGAGTTAGTGACAGGATATTAGCCGTAGTTCTAAAGAAATGTGCTCCTGAGCTAGCTCCAGTTCTCTAAACTATACAACTCCTGCCACGCCGATTCTTGCTTTCCAGGTTGTTGGTAGTCTTCTTCTGTCGTCTCTGTTTTTATGAACTCTGGAGACCATTCTAATTCATCTAACTACCGTCCTATCAGTCTCCTCTTCGTCAAAGTCTTCGAGGCTTTAATCAATGCCGAATTGATTAAGCATCTTATCTCCCATGATCTACTCTCTGACATACAATGTGGTTTAAGCTTTGTCCGGTCTACTGTTGATGTGCTTACGGCAATAACTGAATATATATACCAAGCTCTTGATAATAATGGCAAAGCTCGAGCTGTGACTCTAGATATCTCGAAAGCGTTTCACAGGGCCTGGCATGCCGTCCTTCTACGTAAGTTTCAGGGATACGGCATTACAAAACGATTATTTGATTTAATCTAAGACTTCCTGTCAAAACGTGAAATAAAGATTGTCCTGAACGACTTTTCTTTCAGTTCTTTTCATACAAATGCTGGTGTTCCTGAAGGCTCTATTCTGGGTCCTAAACTATTTCTGATCTTCCTGGTGTCATCAGTTCTCAAGTAGACATCTACCCAGACGACACTACCATTTACTCCTGTCTCAATAGTAAATCCGTCATTGCTGACAAAGTTAACCTGGCTGTTGTTCTCGAAAAGGGAAACCCAAGGGCAGGAAATGACTTGTAAATTTTAATGATTCCAAAACAAATCTGCTCTCATTTACCCCTCATAGAGAAACCTCCACGCCTCCTATCAGGGTAGTTGATGCCCAAACTCAAGAGAATGTCTCACTGCTCCTTCATGGTCTCAAATTTTCCCCTGACCTGAGGTGGAACAACTACATTGAATCAATATCTGCATCTACCTCAAGTAAATTTGGTAATCTGTGTCGCGCACCAAAATTTTTTTCTCGTCTGAGTCCATCTTTCTCATCTAGAAATCTACCATTCGTCCACACATTGTACCAGTGGCACTGCTGCCTTGTTTGGGGTGAAATGCTTAAAAAAAGATTAATAACATGCTTGAAAAATATCGCTGCCAAAATACACCATATATATATATATATATAGTTTATATTTACATAAGTTTTATCTCTGATATTGAGAACATTAACCCATAAATATAGCATAACTTAAAAATATATTTTGTTATAAATATATATTTTTTTCTAAAGAAGAAATGGATTTTTATTTATTAACTAACAGATTTAGTGGATATCTTTTTGATTAACAGAGAAAAATCCATCATATCTTTAGATATGGTTTTGTTTACCGTAGGATACGAAACTGACCAGGTATGGATCTTTTGAGAATCTGAGAAAGATTTACGTTTAAAAGGAACTGTTTAACTTTGGTTATCGATGCACTTCGTGGCCGAGACGATCTGAAATTCTTCGAATATAACGACGATTTCACCTGTCAAGGGGGACAAAAATTCTATTCTTACGGAGAGCGTATAATATTTTTTAATAAGTTTTCACGAATATTCAGGACAGAAGACGAAAATAAATACATATACTTTATTGTTTAATAAATAAACGGAACGTTTACTCAGATATGGTTATCTACTAATAAAGAATATATATATATATATATATATATATATATATATATATATATATATATATATATATATATATGAGGGATGTTTGGGAATGAACTCACTGAGATAGTTCGAATGATAATTACAAAATTGTACTTCCTATTTTAATATCATTGTCAGGTGTGAATGTTAAATAAAAAAAAAGTTTGGCGAATTCAAACAGTATACGACAGGAATAACCAGAATATGAAACATTTAGCGAAGCCTACAGTCATATAGACGTGAAAAAAAAAGAATTTGTTCCTCTTCCCAACCAATAGTGAAAAAGAGAACGGTTTCATTAAACATTTTTTTCATAACAGACTTAAGCAATACAATTCACAGAATCTTTTTAATTTTACACTGCAAGTACAATTTAAGTTTCTCTTTAGTGAACAGGCAGCAGATATGCGTAGGATATGTCTTCTGATTTTTCCAAATTTTCTGATATATCTATATATGTATATATGTATGTATCTATCTGTTATTATAACATTTTGCTTTTTTTTCAATTTCCAACAATGATAGCAACATATGACAACAAGAAAAATTAGCTATAATAACATTTCCAGACACCAAAATACTTTTGAATCAGAGATCGAAAATTATGACCCGTTATATAGATACTAAAAAGTTCATTTTGAGTTTATATGAAGTTGAATAAAGATAATCCCTACACTTACAATAAACTTGATTTTCGCCTCCTCCTCCTCCTCTTCCTCCGCCTCCTCACGCCGTTCTCTTATTCATTTATATATTTATTAAGAAATATAGCGTTCATAAATTTATTTTTTTTAATAAAGCGTTAGGAAATCAATTGCACGAAATCACCTGAAGATAACAAACGGATGAAACAAATGTAGCGGAATCAGCTGATCTGCTAATTTTCTATTATTTTTGCAACGCATCATATATATATATATATGCAAATGAGAGAAAGAACAGATGGAGTAAAAATCCAATGTTCATAGGATTTAGTTTAAAAAATGAGCTCAATTTAAAGTAGAGCAATATATTATTATTATTATTATTATATTTTAATATAAGAGATTAAAATAGAAACTTTGTGTAGCGATTTCAAAATATTTTAATCTCTTATAGTAAAAATATTTATACATGAAGTGTTGCTAAAATATTCCCGGTCCAAATTTATCGTTCAATTCATATATATATATATATATATATGTGTGTGTGTGTGTGTGTGTGTGTGTGTGTGTGTATGTATGTAGGTGTGTGTGTGTGTGTGTGTGTGTGTGTGTGTGTGTGTGTGTGTGTGTGTGTGTGTGTGTGTGTGTGTGTGTGCGAGGTATAATATAAATACACCTCTTTGGCCAACATCTAACAGGCTGTTCAGTTGGAAGGCCATTATTGCGTTTCAAAGACAAACTCAAAGACAATCTGAAAAGATGCATCATCCTCTTTTCTTCCTATGAAAACAATGCATCAGAATAAAGGAACTGGCGCCTATCATGCTTCACATATATACAAAGGTTTGAACATCGGGATAAATTGAGTACAAATATTAAAGCAAGTTGACAGCATGCTGCTCCTCCCTCTTATTTGTAGGTTTGTCGCATGCAGTAAAACAGGCCATGCTATCCACACGCGGAAACATGTGACAATTGATCCACAACAACTCAAACGAATTGGCTCAGACACATGTTCCATCTGTCTAAAATTTCGAAAACACTGACAATCCTTGGAAGACACCCTCTTTATTTTACTGAGCCTTCATATATATATACTGGACGCCTGCGTCGCGGATATATATATATATATATATATATATATATATATATATATATATATATATATATATATATATATCAAGTATGTGGTGCAGTTCAATTTGCATTACATCAATCATTCATGCAAAAAACAGATATTGAAGTTAATGATATCATTAACTTCAATATCTGTTTTTTGTATGAATGATTCATGTAATATATATGTGTGAGTGTGTGTGTGTATCATGATACTTGTAATAAAGCACACAGATACACACAAGCACAAGAATATACATATGTGTGTGTGTTTGTGCTTGTGTTTGTCTGTCTGTGTTTGTGTTTTATTATTTTAAGTGTCATTTTTAGTGGATACACATATTTGAACAATATATTTTTCTTCTTTTTAAAGGAGTTATCAAGTGAGCAGTTTGTTTTACCAACTAAATGCACACGCAATATATATATGTGTGTGTGTGTGTGTGTGTGTTTGTGTGTGCGTGTTTGTGTGTTTTACGAATCTGTGTTTTCGCCTGCACTTTAATATTTATTCATAAAATTATTATTATTACGATATGAAAAAATGATTTACCGATTCAGAATTTTTTCAATTTATTTATAACTTCCTGTATCTCTTTCTTATAACGTTTCTATCGATTTCATTGACAGTCGCTTTCTGTTAGAATCAGTATGTATTTATGTTCAGGTGTGTGTGTGTGTGTGTGTGTGTGTGTGTGTGTGTGTGTGTGTGTGTGCATATATACATATACGTATTTTATATCCTGCCGGATATAAAATATTTTTTCTAATATGAAACGTATTTTTCTAATGAGATTTTTCGAATATTCAGCCCAGTAGATCGAAATGAATAAACATACTGTTTAATAAATAAACAAAGCATCTGCTCAAATATAGGTATCCACTAAAATAAAGTTTGAGCAATAAAATATACCGCAAGATATACAATACTAGTTTTTTTACGCACATGTAGTCACAGACTGAAATACAAACAAACAGAATGAAAAATCCCACACCCACGTCTTTCTCTCTGTGTATCCTCAGACGTTAATCTCTGTGTGACCTTCAAGTGATGTATGACTTGAGTTGATTACTTTAATGCATTTCACAAATTGGGACTTGTATCTGTGGACAATATCCATTTATTCCGTCAAATCGATTTGTTGGTTTTTTCTTACTTTCTTGGCATCATCCAAGTCTGATGTGACGATGAGACTATTGGAAACTTTTGATACTATTTTCTCTTCAGACCATTTAGGTCTTGATAGCTTCGAAAAAGAGGCAGAATCAATTTATTATTTAAGTTTGAATGCGAGAGAGATTTACAAGACGAAAGAAGAACTATTTAATGTGGCCGAGAAAGAACTGAAAAATTCTAAATTCGACCAGCAACTCATATACAATATACATACATATATATATATATATATATATATATATATGTGTGTGTGTGTGTGTGTGTGTGTGTGTGTGTGTGTATGTATGTAGAAAAATAGGAAGGAACACGTTAGTTAAATAATCCGGAGTTCTTTAGCATTTTTGTTTTTATTTAAAAAAAAAAACAGTGCTCTATACAGAAGTAGAGCTTAAATTATAATTATTTTTTAAAAAGATATGATTCCTTCGCTACATAAGAGTTCTCATGTTTCAAAAACGAGAGCCAAAACCCTCAATATAATTATTAAAATTAAATTGAGTTAAGGTATCAAGCCCTGTTTCATCCTCAAGAGAAAATTTAGGAATCTAATCTTACCAATCTAGAAATTGACTTTATAAGTATGTTCGCTCGCAAAATTAATTACTATGGAAACGGCTGGGGCGACCACTTTGATAAGGGGTGTGACAGTTAATTTTTATCCACATATCAGTCACCTTCGGAAAGAGGTCAAGCCGAGGTAGGGTGGGGTATCAATTTCCAATAGGATGATGGCATTCATGTACGCACATCGTCTGGTCAGTTACAGCAAAAGATAGCTTTTGGCACGGGGTTAGGGGTATGTCGTGAAGTGTCGAGAGAATTTTGTTTTATTGTATTTTATCTATTTATTTATTTATTTATTATACAGATGGCTGTTTCATATATAAACGCGTCGCACTGAACTACTATTTGTTTTTTGTCGACTCCATAAAGGATTTTTCTATTTAATGATTGGGTTAAGCACTTAAGTCTTTTATTAAAATATGAAATTTAATTTTTTTATGCTAATTATTGGAAAATTCGTAAACTTAAGGAATCAGCACATATGCTAGGCCACAAAAATCTCCTGAGCCGACCAAGCATAGAAATAAATACAATATGGGAACCAGTAATAAGGAGTGCCAGAGAAAAGCAATGATAACAACAAAAAGTTGCAATATGAACTCTGGTAAAAACATGCAATATGAGCACTGGTAAAAATGGTTGCTGAAGACATTAGGTTTATAATACCCAGAAATTCATACCCAGATGTCCTCAAGGACATGGCACAGTGGATAAAGGCGTTAGTTAGATCCAGTGAGTTCAATAACCGGTTAAGGCAGTGGAGAACTTTCTGAGGGAAATTAGCAGACGATAACTAATAACTGACATCCATCAAAAATGGCATGTGGAACTAGAACAGTCTACCCCAGTGAGCGAAATAAAGGGTTCAGTTCGAAATTCCAACCACCTTCTTCAGGCCGGAGTGTACAACGGCCGAAACGTTGTGATAAATATGGCGACTAAGATGAGGACAATAGTCCGAATAATGTAAATAATGCTAATTATTTAATGCGAAAATTTGTTGATGTCGGCAAAAAACCGTTAACTCATGTCTATGGTTGAATAAAATTTCATTATTTAGAAATTTAATAATGTGTAGTTTTTCATGTAAGCATGGGTCATCCCAGGATTTACAAGTTCTTGTTCTATTTATTATTTTCCACTTTTGGATATTTATTCATTTCTTTTAAATGACAAAAATATTTGGATAGTGATGTCTATTTTCAATTTCTAATATTATTGAAGGAGCTTTTGTGTTGTCTCCATCTAATTTTAAATTCATTCTTCGTTGACCCAATGTATATCCTATCAGTGTTAGGACTCTCAATGGATGAGATAGTGCATTGGTATACCACAGATTTTATGAGGCATTTATTTTCCAACGGGCAGTCTTCAGGGTTTCTACAATCACATAGTTTTCATTGTTGTTGCCTAATTTTAGTTTAGGATATTTGTTAGTACTGTTTTGTCATGCATGTTTTTCCAGGATATTATTATTATAGTAATTAATTTTGCAAGCGAACATGCTTATAAAGATGCGTAAATTTCAAAATTGGTTATTCCTAAATTTTCGCTTGAGGATGAAACAGGGCTTGATACCTTAATTCAATTTAATTGTAATAATTATATTGAGGGTATCGGATCTCGTTTTTGAAACATGAGAACTCTTATGTTGTGAAGGAATCATATTTCTTTAAAAATAATTATAATATATATATATATATATATATGCCGGCTTGCCTTAAATCACTGAAAAATCCAGTAATTTTGTCTTCAAAAACAGTGTTTCAAATTCACTAATTATTTATTTAAATTTCAGGGCGAACTGACGATCTGCGTAGGTAAAACCTAGCTGGGTTTGTCTGGCTCTTTAGGTTTATTTACTTATCTTGGTCTACTTGATGTATTGAGCACTTTTTTAGTTAATTTACTCGTGTCAGAAGTTTTTTTCTTTGGACTCTGAACTTAGATTCCAGATGATTATTTTCGCCGAAAGTACATGTTCTTAGTTCTTTCTTTTTTTACCCCTTTTTTTTCCCTTTCGGTACTAGTTTATTTCAAGCTAAAACACCTAAGGTTTTGCCGGACGAGTATTGCTGCTTACATTTATAAGTTTATTAGTGTTATCTCTCTCTGTCTATATATATATATATATATATATATATATATATATATATATATATATATATTGTGTGTATCCGTCCGGAATCCAAATTTCAAATCGCCCTGGTATACACTTGTAACGCTTGCCTGAGAAAATTCTAAAGTAATTGTCATTTCGGGATTGCTGTGGCTCATTTTCAGGGTAGGAAGCGTCTACTGCCCAACTGCTCTTTCTCATTCTCATTCCTTGCTTGTTACAGCGACATTGCTACATTATTGCTTTACCTACATACAGCAACCGCATTCAATAACTCCCTAACCTGTGTTACCCTTGAACTTTACATTGGGTCAACAATTCGTAAAGTAAATTATATCATTCTGCTTAATCCATTTGAGCAAATGGAGAAGGACGATATTCTTTGTGGAATCATATCGATGCATTTATATAATGACAGTAAATCCTAACGCATAAACCTATGTAAATTTTAAACTTAAAACAGGCAGTAATACAGACGCCACTCTGATTATCTTAGGATATTCAACAACATTCCTCGAAAATGACCAACGACGGTGGAAATTAATCGGAACTTAAATCTTTAAGTTCGACAGTTATTGCAATTTTCCATGTATACGACATAAGAAACAAATGGCTAAATAGACATTCTCTGCGTTTTCTGATTCATAGAACCAGTTTAAATAAAGGTTTCCTACCTAAATATATCCTTCAATACACACACACACACACACACACACACACACACACATACACACACATATATATATATATATATGATACAGCGAAATAGTAGTCTGCGAATAATAAAAATATATTTCAATTGAGAACTCTTGAGAGATAGTCTTATTTTCCAAACAGCAGCCGCCTACGGTAAAACGCTAAGCTCTTCGGTAAAATGAATACAAGCGTTCTGGATGATTGGCGTTTGTTTACATTCGTAAAAAAAACAACAAAAACAATACGCTAGAGTTAGCAGTTTCTCTCTGCCAAGGGCTGATGACCTAGGGGTAGAAACTCGACTGACACCAAATCTATTGGGTTTCAGTCCTGGCTTGAAGCGTTCGGACGTCTGCTGTACTACCGTGATACAGCGATACTGTACTGTCAGCGAATTACATTATATATATTTATATATTTATATATATTATAAATTAATTGATTTAAAATATGTTTTTTTTCGCTACACAGTTCCAACCATGTTTCAAAAATAGAACCTAAAACCCCGAATTTAATTTTGCAATTAAATTAAAATCATTAGTTCCATTTCATCTTCAAGCGAATTTTATATATATATATATATATATATATATATATATATATATATATATATATATATATATATATATATATACATAAAAAATCTACATGTATATAGACTATACTCGTAGGAGAAAAATTTTATGGGTCACCCTCTGAATTCAAAGATTCGTCAAAAGTTTAAGTTGCCAAATTGTCAAGTTTGTTTCAATGAATTAAAAGCTTTTGTGCAACAACATCTTCATTGTATGCAAGGCAAGTGGTGAAGGACAAAAATCACAACAGTCGGTGTGATTCGAATTTAATGATCCAGTTGCATAATCTTCTACGACAAATTTGAACCCTGTTCTTCTTTAGGGTCAGAGTATTGTGCTATCAAAGGTGATAATGATCTGTAGGGTCAATTTAAGAAAATTCTGAACCGTCAGCTATTTCAGCAGACCCATACTAACCAGAGCAAAGGAGAGCTGTGCACACAACTACACACACACACACACAAATATATATATATATATATATATATATATATATATATATATATATATATATATGAAAATTAACTAGGTAGAACTTCCTCTAATGAAGATTATGAAATGGCTTTTAGCAAGTTGAGCAATAAAATGTCATTCTAATTATTGTGGACACAAACTTCTTACCTACACGTCAGCCCTCCTGGGAATGTTACGTTTCAAATATAAATATGCGTGTACACTCGTCTTTTTTTCCTATTTTTTTTTTGCTGCAGTTAATATGATATAGCTTCTGTGTTAGTAGAAAGGATATATCTGATTATTAGTTGTTCTTTAGCATTATATTGCGATTTGATTTATATATTATTGGATAAATGACTCGTTAATCTACGTGATAATGTAGTGTTTGTGTAAACAGTATATGTTGTTGCTGTTATTATTGTTATTATTCAACAATATAAATAAAACCTATTATCACAATCAAAATTATGAGCTATATTTAAATATCTAGGAGATAAACAAAAAATTCTAACTAAAGTTATTTAAATGAAAAATGCCGCCAGAATACAACCATTGCACACACGCACACACACATACACACACACGCATACACACACGCACACACACACGCACACACACACACACACACACGCATACACATCCAAGTCCAATCTGAAACAGCAACCAGCAAAGATTCTCCCTAAGATTCAAGCAAAACTTAAATGACTATATATGATTGCTCTAAAATATTAAATGATAAAATACATGGTATCCCAAACCTGCTAACATCAGGTTTCAGTATATTAAAACCATATAAATGAATAAACATCAAAATCAATCTATAAAAATATTATCCGAATAGAGAAAGAATATCAGAAACATTAGTACCATTTAATAAAAGAAAAGTTTAGAATGCAATTTCCTGGGTAAAATGTAAACAGAACAGAATAAAACGAAATACATTAATAGAATGTTATCCTGAAAATGAAAAATATAAGAAACTGAGATATTATTGCAAAACATCGAACCGTATGATGCATTTATAATAGCTCAAGTATGTTCTATCAAGGCTGTAGTTGAAGAAATTGAAACCGATCACATAAAACATAAGTCATTGTTGTTATTATCATTATTATTAGTAGTAGTAGTACTAATATTAGTACTAGTAGTAGTAGCAGCAGGAGTTGTAGTATTCGATTTGATACACACATGGAACAAAACAAGTTTCGGCAATTAATATGTTTTACAAAAATACAATAGTACAATTTCTATCACTAGACACAGAATTTGAAATCTTCGTTGAACAGAGAGACGGACTAGCTCCATTTCTGTTCATTTCACTTCACTACACAACAAGAATAGGATCTAAAAATGAAAAAATATTGTTTACCTAAAAAGAAATCAAAACGTTGTCGATGATGTCTTGCAATTATCATCAGAGTCACAAAAACTGCAGATGTTTTCGCTCTTGAATAAACAACATATCTTTCAAGTTAGAATCTGCTACATGATTTAGTTGGAATCCATATAAATGAAATCAGAGCAAAAATAATGTCTTTCAATTGTAGAGGAAATCATTTAATAATTCGAAATTGATAATCTAAATCAAAACAAATGATATTATATATCCGGTCATTGTTGAATAGAATTTATCAAAAAAGGAAAACATCTGAGAGGTTGATTGTTTAAGTCGACAATAGATCATTTAATACGGGTTAAATAAACGAGCATTATTAATGCTAATAAAACTGACATATAAAAATTGTATATATGAAATAAAAAATCCAGCAAGCAAAATGAAGAGCAAGGCTAATAAAATAAATCAACCTAAAGAGGTGAATCGAAATAATAACAACAAAAATTTAAAAAATAGCAAAAAAGAGGCTAGTAGGTTTTCGATCCTCGCTCTTCAGGGAGGACAAATGTATAAGTATCTGTACAATATTTTTTAAAAATTAAGGACTGCCAGGCAATCCGAAGAGGAGAAAAATATTATATATAATCACATAACGATTATATTACCGAGAAGGTATTCCCTTTGTTTACAGATGGAAGGCTGCCTATATCTAATGCATAATGTCTCCAATATTCTCAAACGATACTCGGAAAGCGCTCTGCGGAATATTTAAAGAAACCCTTGTAAACGACATAGTATACATGGGATTATTTACTAAGTGTTCATCTATCGCTGAATCAGGAGTATTAACCAGATTATATAAATTATCGCATCTCCCATGACGGATCTTAGCTGGTAGGTACTGATCTATTCTAGTTACCAAACTTTGAATAGTTCTACCCATGTATTCAGCTTCTGACGGGCAATCATAATTGTAAATAACGGAGCACACATAATGTGAGGATAGTACAACCTTACAAGGAGATCTCAATCTAGATTTGGACGGATATACCAGCAGTGGATTAAGAGGAAAATAGTAAGATTTTACATTTTCAGAGAATTGCTTAGCAAATCTAGTGCTAACCTAGCCAATATACAGAAGTCGCTAAATGTGACAATTCTCTTGGCCAAATAATTTAAATTTTTATTTGTGACATATTGGAACGTCCAATGTACAACCAATATCAATTTATAAACTTGTAACAAATTCAATCGCCGGCTGTAACTCAGATTGAGAACAGTTTTTCAAGACTCGATTCACCAAGGTCTTAGGTGAAGTTTCTGCTGTCTAGGACAAAATGAGCCCAAGTGAGTATAAGATCCAGTTCAAGTAGGCTAACGTTATACAGAGGTCGGAAAACAATTATCCTACCAGGGTACCAATACATCAGGAAAAGGCAATGCGATATTGTTAACATTTTTACGTGTGAGTCTTAAAGGCGGGGCAAATCATTAAGTAAACCCATGAAATATTTCCGAGTTTTCCTTAATTTCAAAGACACAAAACATATCATTCACATATCTGCAATAGCATAATAGGTTTTTTCAATGTGAATCAATGGCCCCTGTTCATGACATCCTTCAAAATATTAACCAGAGCCGGACGAAGAGAACTATCCATAGCAATCCTATTAATTTGTTTTTACATCGTACTGTTAAAGAGAGACTTCGATATCGTATTGCGAATGATTCCAATATAAGACATCAGCATAAATATCAATCGTTTTCCTCAAAATTACAATCGTGAAAAGATTGCTAATATCAAATGAGCAAATAAATTTATTATCAGAATGAGAGGGACAATTTTGAATAGAAGGGGCAAAAGTAAATAATCCAGTGTGCACTTACCAAAAGTTTCTCGACCATAAACAGCAGAGCGCACTCGGTTTACCATTTCAGAATATCGTAGACACTATACAGTATATCTCGGCAGCCGTCCCTCTGAAAACAGAAGTAAGGATTACAGGACCTTAATGTAATCGTTGTGGGATTAATAGTTTTTTCCCCTCCTCTGCTTATTCCCTGGCAGTTCTTAATTGCTATATCTACATAGAATGATATTCATTAGAAACAATTAAAAT
Organism: Acanthosepion pharaonis; assembly: GCA_903632075.3. NCBI lineage: Eukaryota > Metazoa > Mollusca > Cephalopoda > Sepiida > Sepiidae > Acanthosepion > Acanthosepion pharaonis. The sequence goes on along the minus strand of CAHIKZ030001125.1, from coordinate 1,992,155 downwards.
GGATATATTTATTTACTTTTTAAAGAAGTTCTTCAATGTACAAATAACATGTGTATGGGTGCATCCAATGAATGTAGATATAGGTATCTTTTCCTATCGAGAACATTCAGCATTACCGATGGTTATTTACAGGTTTACCTTGATTTATACAGGTGCACATGAAATATATATATATATATATATATATATATATATTGACGCCAACACCCAGTGATAACAGTCTCATGTGACGGTTTGACGTTAAACGCAATCGTTGGCCATGACATGGCCTGGCGATTGAGTCAAAGACTGAGAGAACGCATATCAGTAGCTGGGTGATTAACTCCAAGAAAATTCATATGCTAACATACGCGCGCATGCATATATTCATATATATATATATATATATATATATATATATATATATATATATATAGATAGATAGATAGATAGATAGATAGATAGATAGATCAAAAACAAATTAACACTGACATCTCATTTTAACAGAGATTTTTACAAAAATTATATATCCTGAAATACGAAAGAGTAAATTTATTCAATAAAATCGCTCTTGGCTTGAACACCGGCCTCCAGACGATTTGAATTCTCCTGCATCTCTTCGGTACGGTTTCCTTGTTTAAGTTGGTGAAATCTACCATAATCCTTAGCATCAGTTCATCTTTGGTGTTACAAGAAGTGTTTTTGGTCTTTCCCATAACTACGCCCCACATATAATAATCAAAGGGTGTTGCTGTCTGGGAAGTTAGGTGGCCAGATGTAAGGGGTGATATGGTCGGAGAAATTGTCTGTGCTCGCCTATATATATATATATATATATATATATATATATATATATATATATATAAAGACATTTTTATGTTTATACGTTATATATATATATATATATATATATATACACACACATATGTATATGCACTCACACACACACACATATATATATATATATATATATATATGTATGTATGTATGTATGTATATAAACGCTTACTAATCATGAAATCTAAACTAATTCTATGCTCTTTTTAGTATATTGTGATGTTTTTGATAAAATCTCGCAAAATTTGATTCTGCAAAACTCTATTTCCGATTTGCTTCCTGTCGCTTATATTAAGTATGCCTTTTTTTTTCTTTTCCTTTTTTTTCTTTTTTTTTTTTTATTTTTTGCCAACGACGAAATCACTCTAATGCCATAGACGCCAAAATAGTTTTCCGTGATTCGGCAAAGAATACAGAGATCATGCAGTCAGCGCTTTGACAATTAATCAACACAAACAAATCGATCAGTGCTTAAATGTATTTACTGAAGCCTTAAAAAGAGTCTTTTTGTATTTCCAAGACTTTCAACAACTTTTTCTTCTCTACATATATTTTTTTTGCCTTTCTATCTTTTTATAATCACAGTTCTGTTTGTTTGTCTTGTCTTCTCATCTATCTATCTATCTATCTATCTATCTATCATTTGCAATATTTGTGTATCTATTGCGCATTTGTTGTTTCGTCATGAGCATAATTTCCATAGATTTAATTGGTCGCTGTTTCAAATGCTGATATCTCCATGAAAAGATTGGTTCAATAACACTTTTCTACCCGTTGAATGGTGATTGGTTTTCTTTCCTAGTAAAATAGTTTATATTCTCGATATCAATCGATCTTGAATTAACCAAGAACGATTGTTACTATGACGATTCCCAGTTTATCCGGAAAAAATAACATTATTAGAATATAAATGCAAAATAATTAGAAAAAAATACAACAGATTTTGCCTTCTCCACAAATGCTATAAACTCGTAATTTTCCAGTCAGAAAAAAAGATTTGGAATGCTAATTTTCAAATTATATCCATATCAAACGAGGTATTTTTAAGAAAATCTTTGTATCTTTAATTTTCATTAGTGTCTTTTGACTGTTTGGCGTTTTACTTTTACAAATTCCTCTCTTTTCTTATGTATGTCTGCTTCTTTCTAATGTTTCCTTCTTTGTCTATGCTTGTTATGGTGATGAATCGATTCAATTCTGTAGTGGAATTTGAAATCACAGAATGGTAAAAGTTTTAACTGCGTTACCCGATGTCATTAACGCAGCCCAAGAACAAAATGTTAAAATACAAATTTAAAAGATGACTATAGAAAGTATTAGAAATTGTATTTGTCTTTCTTCACAGGAACCAGAAATGAAAAGAACCATACGAAAATTAACAAAAATCAATTTTCCTGTCTTATTTCCTATAACAGAACAAATATGCTGCATATACCTGGGCCTAAATTCAAATCCAAAATTAAACATTAAATATTTAAATATAAACTAAATATTTTAGAACTATAATAATCTATCCTAACAAGAAAATATCTCGCGATAATCAGAAATGTTACACAAACGGGGTAACCCCAAACTTGCATTAGAAGATTTCAAATAGCATGAAACTCCAAGTTGTGGTGGCCTGATGATGGCATCTAGCATGAAACAGACTATCGCCTCTAAGTGTTGACTTCTATGTTCACATTTATATTCACACACACGCTCTATCTCTGATATTGAGCACTTTATCCTATAAATATATCACATCGTAAGACTATATTTCTTCATATATATATATATATATGTGTGTGTGTGTGTGTGTGTGTGCGTGTGTAAAAGTGAACATTAAAGTCAACACTCAGAATGATAGGCTGTTTCATACTGACTCAATCGTCAGGCCATAGGATTGCGTCAGTATGAAACAGCCTGTTGCTTCTGAGTGTTGACTTCAATGTTCACTTTTATATATATATTTATGTCTGCTATTGAGCACTTTATCACATAAATATAGCACACCTTAAAACTATATTTCTTTGTGTGTGTGTATATATATATATATACATATATATATATGTATATTTGTATACGAACGCTTGCTTATACATTTACCAATATTTATCCATTTGATTATATATATATATATATATATATAAATATGTATATATATATAGTTAATATTCAACTATATATATATATATATATATATATATATATATATATATATATATATATATATATATATATATATATATATATAATTAAATATTAACAAAAATGCTTTGTTAATTATTTTTTTCAATATTTCGGATCGTTTTCTGGTTTTCCTATGAAAGGTCGAAGATAAATTCTCTGATAACTGACTCCTTTGGACATTTAGAAACCATTATCAGAGATTTGGATTTTTTCTGATATTTTCACTAGCTGAGTATATTCAATTTTTCAGCGAAAAAAAATGCGAATGATCCAAGACATAAATTTCTTTAAGAAAAACGCCTTTAAGTAAGAACGAACATTTGTTTGTCTCTAACAGAACTTGTATACACAAAATATTATTCCACAAATACGATATATATATATATATATATATATATATATATATATATATATATATATATATGGGGGGAGAAAGCTTTTTTGGATTCTGTAATTCACGAAATAAATACAAACAAAAGTGCATGGAATTCATTAGTAGATTAGTCTTCGAGTCTTTCTGACTCTGAATGCCGCTCCTTTTTCATACTTGTTATTATCATCGCTAAAATTAATATAGAATATGGACAATTGATTATCTGAAGGCAGCAGACATCATAGCAGCTTTTACATCGTTTTCCTCTGTGGCGAATTGATAGACATGAAATTGTCAAAATAATAAGAATTGAAAAATCAACCAATAGTGGTATTGTTAAAATAATTATTTTAATTAAACAATTAATTATAATCTTTAATTATATTCCAATCTAATCTCACTTGACATCTCAACACTTCAAAATATTGTGAAGTCGAATTTATTTCATTTTTGTGATGGAAAAACATGGTTCTCATAATAGCTACTTTCCCACTAAATCTCTAACACCTACACAAAATTACACATCAATTTCTCACATTTACTCGGCACCATATTGGTTTACACATTATACAATAGTATTACTATGAATATAATATCGAATTATATTACGTGAAATATTGTCAGCTCTTAATAAGTCTGACTAATATTTTTTCATTAGAATTTTATATGATTTTCATCGCATTTACTGAGCCCGTTAGTCTGAGGGCATTAGTTAATTAGTTAAAAGCGCAAACCGGAAATAAAGAAAATTCGACTCAAGATGTGAAACAAGATTTAAGGCTTTATTATTGAATATTCAGTACTTACACGAATGACCGTAGACCAATATTCTGCGCACTTGAATTAAAAGAGCTGCTAAAACTCAGATGAAAGAATATAAAAGCTCCTAAAATTCCGATGAAAAGTTCCACAAATTAAAACTGACAGCTGATCTTGAAAATGACTACCAATCAGTTGTTTACTCGGGCAAGAAATCATTTGTAAAATTTTACAACCTTTTATTCTGTCTTTTTGAATTCTGTTCTTTTATTCTCCTTTCTCGTCAATAGCAACTTCTTATTTTCTTTCAATTTCACTACTCCTTGTCAGTATCGCCTTGCTTCGTGTGAAATCATATAAAAAAGAAAAATGAATAATGTTCGGCAATACATCGTCTAATAAAATGCGAAATAATATTATTTCTGTTTTTGTTTGAATAGATAACACGTATGATATTATCAACTGGGAATGAATTACAAGCAGCGGAGAATTTGAAGTCTCTACACATAATAACCGCATTTTCTAATCAGTTTTGTTGAGTTACTTCTAAGAAAATATTTAGAGATGTGTTTTTTGTTTTTGTTTTTTTTTAATTGCATTTTTGTAATTTTTGTTGCTAGTGTTCTTTCGACAGATCGTAGAAATATTCGGCGAGGCAAAAGGAAAGGCGAGCGAGTGTGTAAAATCGACAATCAACAAAAACAAAGGAAACAGAAGACGTTTAAAAACCTTCAATCCATGTACAGTTATTGAAATGTGTGCATAAAAGACATATTCAAAATAATAAAGAAGCTGTGATAGTTTGTATTGTGGCATTGGGGTGTTTATCGAAGTGCACATGTGTGTGTGTGTGTGTGTGTGTGTTGTGAGAGCACGAGAGAGAGAGAGAGAGAGAGAGAGAGAGAGTGTGTGTGTGTGTGTGTGTGTGTGTGTGTGTGTGTGTGTGTGTGTGTGTGTGTGTTTACCGAAGCGTTTAACGCAACATCGATATAACATAGCCTCTCGTAATATCGGAATGGGGTTTTTATATTAACGACCACAAGGCATTCCATCGAGCGCGTTGTGGTAAAAAGTAAAAATAGTATGCAAAAAAAAAAAAAAAAAGCTACAGAATGTTTTTTCACATTATTTAAAAATAATAAATGTGACTTAAAATTCTGTTTAAATATTTATTAGGAAGTAAGGATATCGGCCGTTTAATAACCGAACATATTTCTTTTTTGAGGCGCAAATACTTTGAATTAACAACGAGCAGCAGAATTGCTAGTTGCGCTCAATTATGAGGCCTGGATTTCGAATGTTGATATTAACCAATGTAGAAAAAATAAATTCTAAACGGAACAAATAAAAAATATTTTGTAAGATAAATGAGAACATTATGGGGTATCTTCCTTAATTACTGGAGTTGAAACACGAAAATATTGCGGAATTGGTCCACGGCCAACATCTAATTCTAACACATGCCAGCAAAAAGTAACATATGCACTGCGACAGCCATATTCCAGTCAACGGCATCGACCTGCTGGTTAAACTGTGTGAGAATAGTCGGAAGGTCTTTTCGACCCGACCGGTGAAGGAGAAAGCCTCTTCCCAACCCACCTGTGCCAAGCGGTCATTGGCCAGTCACCAACCTGGGAGTAGGAGTTGCGCCTTAGAGGTCAATAGTTTTAGCATTGGGCGAAGGAAATGCTGAGAGTAGGGATGGGGTAACCTTAACATTCCCAGTGCAAAATAAACAAGCGAGCCATTGCAATATTTTGCCTTGAACGCCACTACCAACCACAGAAACAGGGGGAGTGATGACCACAGCTGCGCAACATGCACCAACTGTATAAATAAATAAAACAACCTTATTGAAGTCAGGAAAGAATCTGATGAGATCATCGGTGATCTTTGGATATGCATTGATATATGATTCCGGTAAGAATCAGAAATGATTTGTGGGAATCAATGGGATAATAATAATAATAATAATAATAATAATAATAATAATAATAATAATAATAATGATATTGATAATAATGCAGGCATACCGATTTCAAGAGACAAAATAAACTGCAGTTGAGATTATATGGAATGTTTACGAAGAGAATATCTGAAGATAAAAAGCACTTACCTATTAATTGTGACATAAAATAAACTACATCAATTCTAAGACAAAAAGATTACAAATCACTAATGTTTAAATAGAGAAATCGGATTGTAAATTATTCATGAAATAAATGAAGCCAATTACGTCAAAATTAAAATTTTAAAAAAATTACATTTAAGATTTTGGTAAACCCGAATCAACCCTATAGACGCATCAACTAATGATAGAAAAGAAAGTCGGATGACCAGTAAGGTCGTTGTTACTTAACAAAACAGGCGAAATAAGTGACTGAGGAATAAGACATCAGAGAGAGAGAGAGAGAGAGAGGGAGAGAGAGAGAGAGAGAGTAGAGGGTGACGGTTACATTAAAATTAAAAGAAAAATTAAGAAATTAACATCGGATCAATTAGGAACCGTACCAATTTATGAGATTTGAAAAAACAAACTCCAATAGTATATGTACGAGCCGGGGTCCGTGGTAAAAAACAAAAGCAAGAGAGTTTGAGATTTAAACAGATCAACACACTAGATTAGAAGATCAGATTCATTAATTGTGAACAAGTAAAAAGTATATATAGACAGGTAGCATGACTAAATACGTCTTCTGTTATGTGACATGTCACTTCAGAAAATTTGCGATCAGTGCCTTCCACAGTTCTCTTTAAATAGCATTTGGCCTTTTGCCACCCCCTCTTTCTACCTGCTCTCCCTTCTTTTCACACAGGAAGTAGATAACGTTTACTCCCCTTCTTTATCCTACAAGAGCCAAATTCTCCAGATAGTTTCCCTCAAATAATTATGTCTGATTGTAAGTATAAATTTGCTTGTAGTTCATACTTTCCTTAAAACATCCTTCTTAATCACATGTTCTTTCCATGACATTCTTCGTAGTCGTAGGTCCTTATTTCGGTTGCTTTTTCATCTATGAGGAGATTTTAAAGTAATCGCAGCCATATATGAAAATAGAAGTCATGTAGTAGTTCAGTGTACTTTTTATTAATCACATTTTATTTTATCTTAATTATTCGCTTAGTTTTAGAAATCTTTCGCTATTCATAGGCATCTTCCAATGACTAAACTATACCTATACCTGGTTAATCTGACGTTTGCAATACATAGTTCACAACTTTTGGTAACGACAATGTTTTCTGTCATCTTATCATCAACAGTTTGTTCTTTGTTTTTGCTTTCCGTTACTGCATTTTCTAAGCGGATTCTTTTTAGTGTCCTTTATGAAGCTTATAGTCATCTATTTTTGATGTTAAGATTATGTACCCCGATAGTAATTCCTAATATGTCATCTTGTTTTCTTAAGCTTAACTCTCCGTATAGGCTAAACAGGCCTGGCGCTAAAAGGCATTATTGTCTGACACTTCTATTTATTCGTAGCCACTACTCTTGTTCTCAGTACGCATGCGTATTTTTTGTTGCCCGCAAGACATTTATGATTACACGAATCTCATTCTTAAGTAAATCGATTTTTGTGTCGTAACTTAAATGTTTTGTGCAATCTCTGAAAAACTAGTTTATGCCATCTTGTATTTCCTTCGCCCACTTTGACAGCATTCTGATAATAAAATTCTCGTTCCTGTGTCTTGAACCTATTTTCGGTCTACCTCTTCTAAGAGATCCTGTCATTAGAATCTTAAGTTAAGTTATGTTGTTTATTAAGCTGATCGCTCCACAGAGTTCGCATTCATTGGTTGCATTGGTATTTCTATGAAGATAATAAAATTCAAGGAAAGTTAATGGATAATGCTAACTGAAGCCTACTAGAAAACTGAAGAATTTCTAACATGAATGCAGGATCTCCATCATTATTGTACCATTTTCAAAAGCCTCGAAGAACCATGAAATGTTTTTGGAAGAAAGGAAAATGCGAGGATGAATCAGAAGTGACAAGGAACTGGCAATGAAGCACGTCTACAAATCTGGCATAATGGTCAAATTTCAGATTTGTTTTAACAGCCTCTTTGTTAGGAGGCAATCTTTTCAATAACTCGACATGAAATCAGGTAGACGACCGCAAATATCGTGATTCTTGACTCAACATAAGAACACACTTTGAATGATCAATGCGTATGCAAACGGAGAAAGTAAGAGAGGAAAACTTATATTACATAAGTCACTTCCAAATAATTCCCTGTGAATATGATAAAATACAAATCTGTGTCAACCAGTGAGAATCTAATTTAGTAAACTAGCCAATCAGCCCACGAGATAACTGTCCTAACAAATGGCCTAAGTATACAAAAGTGAAATGTAAGGTCCGTAGCTGAAATGTTCATTGTAAAGATTTCGATGTATAAAAAATAAATGTATGCAATATTTTTTATCATGACACATTTACTGAAGTATCGATTAATGAACAGACACGCGAGCAAACACACACACACACACACACACACACACACATATATATATATATATATATATATATATATATATATATATATATATATATATATATATATGCAAACTCATGTACATATTGATTCCTCGATAAATATATTAATAAATGTCGCATTTATATTGAATAATTCTCTTTTTAATGAATAAATATGACTTTCTCCGGGAATATAATTCAAAGGTATATTTTATAATCATATAACCACATGCAAGGTAATGAAGCCACTAAGACAGGAAGGGTTACTGATTATGGAAGAACAAGAAAAAAAAGAGAAAAATTATGGAGCGAGTAGTATAGAAGAGTAATCAGGAAGACAGTAGATAGCGATTGACATTGCATTTAAAGTTATGAAGATCAAAATGGCCTGGAAAGCCTGAAACCAAAAGAGATTTCAACAAATGAGAAGTGTAAGAAAAGAAACTGATAAAATAAGACTTACGGTTATATCTAAGCCAATTTAAATGTGAATGGATGAAGTTTTGCCGCAAATCTTGTTCTGTGCATTGAATTCATAAAATGTAGGTACCATAATGAAGACTATATCCAAACCATTACCATGAAAGTATTTATTAAAAAAAAAACACGGGAAGCTACTTTATGGCGGTGGGACAATGACTGATGTCAAGACTCCAGCGCAGGAACAATAATATTTCTGATTCTTCTTTGGAATTTATCAAGAATCTACTTCGGGAGTACCGGGACAGTTGTGGCTGCAATATTCACATCATGGACAAATGGTAGACTTATTAATATGCAATTTTCTGGGGAAAACGTTCTCTACCACGACACAATGACCCGACTTTCTTAACAGCAGACCTAGCAATTGATTCAATATAATCTTTCTGCTTCATATCAACTGAGAATATTAGGGCGAGAGGGTGCGACGTGTCACTCTCATGGAGGTTAGCGTCAGCCATGTTGATTGGAGGCAGAGAGGAGATCTTTCAGGTGATTAATAGAAAGAAGATTCATTTTGGAGGCGTTAAAATTAACAAAACGCTCCTTGCCACTGATAACAACAATCTTTAGGTTATTTTTGTGATCATCCTGCCAATTTTACTTTAGCGAACTGACCAGTCTTATTATCGAGACAGGAGTAACGAGTTGTGTCATTCGAATAGAAGCTGAGAACTGGTGTTATCAGGAAGGTCGTTAATGAAAATTAAGAACAAAGTTTGTCTATGGATAGAACCCCGGGGGTGACGGGACCTGCATTGGTACAAAAATATATATAGCTGCCATTCAGGATAAATTTCATTTCACAGTTAGATGAGAAAGATTGAATTAATTAAAAAGGTCGTCCGGAAATACTGTAGTATTTCAACTTGTAGAGAAGATCGGAATGCCAAATCCTATTAAACGTTTTCCAGATGCGCAAAGCAATTGCCCAGGCTTCACCAGTCTTATATAAAGCTTGATAGACTCTTTCAGTAGTAATCGCTATTACATCTTCAGGTGATCTACAGAAGCGAAAGCTAGATTGCTTGTCTGAAAGAAGGCCTTGCGCTCTGAGGTGCTTAATCAATTCGGTTGATTAGGTCCTCGAATAATTTACCAAAAAGCGGTAGAAAGTAGCTAGTTCATGGATTCAGACGGTTCAGCTGAGTTCTAAAAAACTGGTACAAGGAAAGATCATTTTCAACAAGCAGGAAAACAAGAGTCAGTGAGGCATTTATTGCAGAGTTTAATGAGAACGGCAGCCAATTCCGGAGCACATTCCATGGGGACTATTACAACGATAGCACCAGGTCTACATACATTGTAGTGATCCAGATAAGAAATAATATCAGAAACTATAGAAGGAGTTATATGCACATATAATTCCATGGTTATAATTTATTACATTGAAATCGTAATTACGATCCAATTCATCAGACCTAAAAATTCAATTTTTTAATTTGTAGGTCTGATGAATTGGATTGTAATTACACATTAATGTAATAAATTATAACCATGGAATATTAGTGTTGAGCCTTTATATATATATATATATATATATATATATATATATAGAGAGAGAGAGATAGATAGATAGATAGATAGATAGATGTGAGCAGAGTAAGATACATATAGAGAGATATACTTATACAAAATGAAAAATAGACATGAACATCCATGCATAGCTAGCTAGCTAGCTAGATAGATAGATAGATAGATAGATAGATAGATAGATAGATAGGAACAGATTGAGATCAATTGATAGATAGATATTAACAGTGTGATATTGTTGTGGAGTTATTTCGCAGTTGAGGCTTGTATTTGTGCTAAGTCGGTCCTAAAATAGGTTCGACGTACAAAACGTTAGGAACTTGATATAATAGATAATGACGCAGAGTAATCTAGTTGTGGTCGCTGATACTTTAGTATTCGACTAACTGTCGTCCGACATTGACAGACTCACCGAACGACCAACTGACTCGTTACTCTTACTAGCCCTGCTTATTATAGGTGGGAGTGTCTATTAACTACGGAATAGGTGTGTTCCACCATAAGATATATATATATATATATATATATATATAGATAGATAGATAGATAGATAGATAGATAGATAGATAGATAGATTTAAGCAAGGATTAAATGACGAAGGTAGGGTAAGTGGAAAAGAGATGAAAAGTTCTAATTAACTGGAGCAATACATTACGATCGGCTAACTTAATGCTGTATTCTTTACCAAATTTAAAAAGCTAACATTTTCTGGATGAAAACAGACTGTCGAGACTTTATGTTGACTTCAGTGTTCACTTTTTGATTTACCTACGCTTTATCACTGCTACTGAACAATATTACCCATGAATATATGAAGATATCGCAAATTAAGTACTGGTGTTAATAACATTATGTTTCATGTAATATAACAGATCTATTAAGTATATATTAATAAATATACTTATTATTCCTCACCGGTAGCACGACTCGGAGTTCCATGCACAACGCAATCTTCGGGTGCTGAGTAGAGACTGAATTTTACATAAGTTTTAATAGAAATATCTGGTTAGTGCAATCCTAATACAGTCCATATATTATACAGGGATTACGGTTTTTTTTTTTAATATTGTATTTACATTAAACAGGATTTATACTTTATATTTAAAATAAATGGGGATTATTTTTTTTTTTAAATATGTATTAAAATAAACGGACCTGAAAACTATAAAAAATATTAAAAATTAAAAAAAAATCAAGAAATTATTATTTAAAATAGACGAGATTTAAATTTTATATTAAGCATAAATGAGGATTACTGTTTTTATAAAAATAAACGAATCGAAAACTATAATGTGTGTGTGTGTGTGTGTGTGTGTGTACGCGTGTGTGTGTACGCGTGTGTCTGTGCATGGATTTGTGCGCGTGTGTGTGTGTATGTGCGTATGTATTATGTGTATTATTTGTGCCAAATAGAAATATACATAAATTGAATTGATGTACATTTTAGGCATTGAGTAGTTTTGTTTTGTTTTGATTTTTTTTTAAAATCAGCTCGAATTGCCTAATTTCAGAATCGGTTTTGCCTTGTAATTGATTTAAGTGAATGAAGATTTTATCAATGTCTTCTATTATTATAATATTAGAGTACATTATTTCTCGCAGATTTTTGCCGCTTTGACATACGATCTTCCCAAAATGACAAAATAAAATGAAAAATAATATGGAATATTAAATAACCTTTTCTTTTTTTAAAGAAACGTTCTTAGAATTGATATAAAGTATATGTATTGAGCACATTGTTTTGAAAAGAATCGGCTAGAGCTGGTCAGTTTCAGTGTAGATTTTCCCTGTAACTCATCAGAATTATAAATAGATAGATAGATAGATAGATAGATAGATAGATAGATAGATAGATAGATAGATCACATTAATATTAGATGAGTCACTTAAAGAGATTAAGATAGACAAAAAGAAAAGCGTATATATCTATTTAGGTATAAGTCGCATTAATAATAGATGAGTCAGTTGTAATAAATAAATATGATTTTCTCTCTGAATATAATTACGAAAGTGATATGTGTAAGCAAAGCTCTTCTTCGTCTACTTAACAATATTTCATTCTTTGTTCTCCACCGAAAACTCCAGCTTCTCATATTAATCAAGATAATTTCTTCTTTTTGCTTTGAAATTGAATATTTCACTACATTTTTCTTTATTTTTTCAATAGAATTTAACAAAAGTCTCTTTCATTTTCACTTTCTTTGTTAACGCGCATTCTTGAGCGCCTCTGCCAAAAAAAAGAGTTTGGGGAGAGGTGCGAACGGAAATAAAAGAGGATAAATCAGAAGGCATGGAGATGACAAAGGATCAAAGTGAAATTCCTGACAACTTATTTTATAACAAAATCAGAGGTCAACATTTTTTCCAGCAATAGTCTTACCAGCCAGAACCAAATATTTGAAATTAATGTAAGAATGCGTTGTAATATCGTGTATCACCAGAGAAGATTTCTAGACAAAATTCCAAGTTAGCAATTGGAGATGAACACATATAATAAGGAATATATTTGTAAGGCAATAGGAATGCTGAAGTAAATTTATTGGTTTCGAACATGATAAAAATCTTCTAGTTCCAGATGGTGGAAACATAAAACAATTAGTAAGTAAGGCTGAGCAATAACTTCAGAACTTGAGATTCACCAATTTAATGTAAGCAAATAATTTACAATGTTCTATAAATTGTAAGTGTGACTGTTATAAACATAGGCTAGTTTGTGACATTCTATATGCGATCACTATTTTAAACATATGCTGTTATATAAACTATCGTATTTTAATTCATTAACTAGTGAACTACTATAGTTGAATACTGAATGGTAAAAAGGCGGCTTCCACTTCGGTTGGTTCAGAATATTAGGCATTGAAGGCCAGAAGTAGTCGAATTAGGCATATGACTTCTATACTTTAAGTCATCCAACTATTTACAAAAAATTCGACTGTAGCGCGCTTCGCTTCCAGTGCAAAATGAACCCTGCACATAATTATTTTTTTTAAGTATGGCATCCATATTTTTCAGTGTATTTTGTTTAATGGCATAAAAGTAAACATCTGGAAATTGATATTTAAAGTCAAAATTGTTTCGATGTTTTCATTAGACATTGTTTTTTTTATATTCAATAATTAATATAACTTTTATTAAATAATATTTCAAAAATGATTTTAAATTTACCGCACATGGACTGCTAAAAATGGCAAAAAAAATCTAGTATTTACAATCAATTAAAATACTAATAATTATATTTTATTCATAAAAAACTGACTTGACATCGAGTTTAACGACAGCCATCGGCGGTCTTTATTTTATTCATTCGATTGCATTCGCTCGGACAGTCACAAGGTCGGAAGATCATTACGGTGGGATTCTGTCATAGCATATCGGTTCAATGCCTGTGGTGGCTGGGCGACTAACTCGTCCATGGCTAGGTTTCCAGAAAAATAGATCATCACGATTTCTTGATTTGCTTGCAAGTAGTACCCTGTAAAGCGCATTCTGCGTTCGTGTGAGATTGTAGAAATATCAGAGATGGATACATGGAACTGTGATTTAGTCGAATGTTCTCTCTAAGAGATGTTAAGTATAGCTCTTAACATCCGAATGTAGGTTCCATCTAACTCAGACTGTAGTTAAGCAAGTTAAATTTTAACGAACAAATATTTTACGTGAAATAATAATGCCACTGTTCTCTTAAAACCCTAGTGTTTATTCTATATTTAAAATTAGTATGCAATGGAAGATTTCCGGATCACCATTAGATCTCAGACCGTGTTTTCCTTCTGCTCATAAAAAGTCTAAAAATCTCCATTCAACACCAATTTTATCATTAATAAGTGACAGAGAGCAAAATATGGCTTATATTTCAAGGATAAAATCGAGGATGTGAAAGGTTTTGCTATAAATCTTGGAGACGAAGAAAGGGCAGCGGATTTATCCAAAATAGCTGAATATTTTACGAACAATCTGTGGTATTCTCAGATTGTTGCTCTGTCAATTGCCGATTTCCATTGATTGAAGAGAGGAAGATGGATTCAACACGTACCGTTGTTT
>CAHIKZ030001125.1:1910000-1970000 GCA_903632075.3 Acanthosepion pharaonis | reverse complement strand
CAATATAAACAGTGCCGCATCATTAATTTTAAACTGATTTCCATACAGAAGCTTTCGTGAAATTGAATCTCGTTTTAAACGTTTCTGAATATTGGGAGTTTTTTAATTCCCCCAAAACTTTTCCGATCACCCACATCAAATTCAGTCGAGAATGTTTTTTTGCCAAATTGGAAATGTGTTTTTCATTACCCTTCCTGATATCTTTAGAATTATTTCTTTATTTCTGTTCAAGTGAATTACTTGGTCAGCTCCCAAAGACGGACACTCCTTGCTTATCCACCTCAGACTTACAACAGATATTGAATCTCATCCGAACACACATTGATTGGAGTTTTTTGTCTCTTTCTTCTAAAGAAGTCTAAATAAATAAATTGAATAAATAAAGTGGTAAATGAATAAATCATTTTTATTGTATTTACAGAATGCAATCCGGAGTAAGATACAGAATAAAAAAAATGGTTTTCGAATATGTTTATTACGTTTAGGGTTCAGTAAATTACGATACTGTATAAACATTTAAAAATAAATTAGAACTGTTACAACTGGTATAAACGCAGCATTAAAGTTATATAAACTAGTTAACACAATCATAATTTCACCTGTATTATGCCTGAAATAACGATCAAATATAACTTCCTGCCTTGTAAAGAGATCATTTACTGAACAGGTTGTTGGAATGGACCCAGTTGTCAAGTGAGGAAGGTTGTATATATTTTTGGAAGGAAAGCTATTTTTTAAAAAATATTTCGCCAATTCCCAATTTTGCAATAAGATGTACGCAAACATTAACATTCATCATAGAAGCCATAAGCTGGTGATGCTCAGCCCTCATTTTCCAGTGTTGATAGTCTTTAGAATAGTTTCCAGTCGATAAGCTCTACCCCACAATCCTCTGTCACAATTTCCATGACAAATATTTCGACGGGCTATATTTCTTAGCGCCACCAGCGTTGATCTTCACAGTTTGAACCCGTGTTGACATTCCTTCGTATTCCGCTTGTATTTAGTAAGTCTCATTCAGTCAGATTCTTCCCAAGTACCGCTGCTTCTTGGGACAGACTCCCGAGAAAATACTTCCCTGATCACTAAAATCTTAATTTCTAGTCTAGAGTTAATCTACAAATCCTCTTAAACCACCCTTCTTATCTCTTCGATTTAGGTGCTACAACCTCATTCAGTAACCATCTACAATGAGAGGTTCATGAGCCTTGTATTGGATGAACAATTAGTAAGAAATATATAGTAAAATATATGCAGTAGTAGTTATCTTGATTTCTCACAGGTCAAAAGTTTGAATTCAGATGAAGATTCATTGGGAAAACGACCTGGTGGCAGAGGTATGTGAGTCCCTTTTGCTGTTAAGTACCGTGATGTAAAACAATTCTTTATAGATGCGACGCTTGTAAGCATAATGGAAGTTTTAGCGACGATGAAACGTCTGAGATATGACAAACAGAAGCTTTGACCTGAAAGCGAAAGAATTTATTTCACATTTCCCATGCATTTTTTTGAAGTTAAAAAGGTTTGTTTAGCCTTCCTCCACCACCAGGAAAAATCGAGATGAGAAGATGATGTCTTATTTTTTGACAGTGCATAGGTTACTAAAGGCACTTTTGTGTTAAATATATCTTTGCATATATAAATATTTGTTTCTAGAAATATCATTTTCAAACCGGAGTTCTTTGATATAAGCAGCTTTTTTTGAAAATTTAGTCCAAAGCAAACAACCACATACCATGAAGAATGTTGCAAACATCATTTATTTTATCGTGTGTTCCTAGCCTTGACAATGACGAGCAGGAAGGATAGAGACATCAAGATAGTGAGAAGGACTTCAAAACAGCTCTGATTACCAAGCCTGAACGGCATTGGCTTCCCCCAATCTAGGAAGCCAACGTGCGTCTTATTTATTGATTCTTATCCTGTCAACCAACGCAAACGAAAGCGAAAGGTTGTTTCGTACATTTATTAATGATATTAGCAGCACTGATCAAAAACCGGCTCCCAAGAATTCCAAAATCCATTCTCCACGTAGGAAATTTCTTTAATAAAATTAAGCCATTTCTAATGTTATATAGAAACAAAAATCAAATTATATACCTTGTAAAATATACGCAGTATTTTTATTAATTTCGATGAGTGTGACCACTTTAAAATATTCATATACATCTCTGATATAATTCCTTACGGGAAGCAAAGAATGAAAATATATATATATATATATATATATATATATATATATATATATATAT
Organism: Acanthosepion pharaonis; assembly: GCA_903632075.3. Classification (NCBI taxonomy): domain Eukaryota; kingdom Metazoa; phylum Mollusca; class Cephalopoda; order Sepiida; family Sepiidae; genus Acanthosepion; species Acanthosepion pharaonis. The sequence goes on along the minus strand of CAHIKZ030001125.1, from coordinate 1,967,748 downwards.
ATATAATAATGTTGAATATCTTAATTTGATGATGTGCCGTCAAAGTAATGATGATTGGCACGGAGTTTAAATCTATCTTCGGCTGTTGTCCTCACTTTTCGCACTCCTTGGGAAAGGCTACAACCCAACTCCAACTGCAATAACCTATTTCTGGATTAAATAAATAAGTATACTTGGATTAGTAGGATTAGGTGGACGTCAATGTAGAAAAGGGCTACTTTGAATTCAAATCCGTAGAGAAAGCAATGTAAACAACTTAACCATCTTCCCAAGCAGTGTCTTAGCAATTCCCAGATAGTAAAGAAATACAACGCCTAAAATAGCCCCCCCACATATATATATATATATATATATATATATATATATATATATATATTGTGTATTTGGGCATCAGACCGTCCTTTATGTAATTTTCATTATAGATCACTAACAAGATACTGTGATTAACCCGTGTTGTGTTCGCATACGTATTTTCTTTTCTAGATATAGAGTGTGAGGAAAATGTTCAAAGGTTCTATATATCTTCTCTTAGCCATTATCAAGGATATTTTCCTTTAATTTTTAACTGAATGTGTAGATTTAATTAATATGTTTCATGAGTGATTGGAAAGGGTTTTTTTTCATTTTCTCAAACACTGTTAGCATATTGTGGCCATGTTCATAGTTAATTTTAATGAGTATTGACCTTTTTTTTACAGTTACGAGAGATTAAAATAGCAGAAAACAAGTCCTCTTGTAACTGTAAAGCCGGGACTAAATGTCCGGTCGGAGATACCTCTAATTCGGAAAATGTGTTATATCAAGCAAACATTTTTCCGAAAGAAAACGTCACCGACCAAAAACATGCATAGGGACATCCGCTGGAAATTAGAAACAGACTATAAAGTCATCAACATTCCTTTTTCAATGCTTCCTTGAGACACCAAACTGCTCTAGCCAAGAATTATTGGAAGATTAAAGATCATCCCACTCATCAAATGGGAAATCATCTGTCGGTCTCAAACCCACAACTACTTCCGAGACAGGTGCTATCGGTGTATACAAGAAAAAATTGCAATAATTAAATACCCAAATGCTAACCAGTTGCAATAATTAAATTCACAAATGATAACTAGCTGTTAAATCAATGGAACGGACTGATTTTCAAGTGTAGACATAAGAACAAATTTAAAATCCCATAAAAAAAATGATTTTTATGTGTGGGATGCACATATGACATATTGATTCGTTTACATGGGTAATAGTGCATTACATGGGTGTACATACATTCATGTGTATGTATGTATATGACTATGTGCGGATGTGAGTTGATATTGCGTATCATATGGTTTTGTGTTTCTTGCGTGTTTCCTCATATGCAGTTGGATCTATGACTATCTTACTAATGTATACAACATTTATAATTCTAAATTAAGATCTTTTGTATCATCATCCATACATCATCTTACTCAGGTTTTATTTTTATTTTTCTAATTTTACTTTTATTTTTTATCTGTATTTAAAAATCATTTCGCTTATATTTGATATTATTATCATTATTTTAATTTTTATATATTATTTGTATTAAGGACCCTTTTATTAGACTAACTAACTTGAAACAGTACAGCTGTAATTTAATTTTAGGGTGTTTTTATTAAAAATCTTGCTAAGATTACTGTTATCAGGAAAATTTTTATGAAAAATCTACTAGCATACATTCAGGCACTTTTAACTATAAGAGAGAATTTCCAAATTATTATAAAAAAGAAATTATTAAAAAAAAACTTTAAAAAACATGCAAAAGTTAATTCATCCACAAAACAAAATATTTTACTGTGAACTGAAAGATATAAAACAAACTCTTTTTAATAATAACTTCCCTAATTATATTGTCAATGAAGAAATAAGTTGTTCTATTGAAAAATTTGAATATAAAGCAAATAGAATATAATAATTTTCAAATAATCCTAAACATATTAATCAGTTATAACGCAAGGAAATACATTCTAATTATAAACAGGATGAAAATATCATTAAAAAAAAAAAAATAAATACTCTTTTGTGTCAAATCTCTTGTGAGTTAAATACTTGGCTACTGTAGTGGTGTACAGAAACTTGGAGAGTTAAGTTAAAGGAAGACAACTGAGACATCTGGAGGAGGCATGACACGTGGAGCCAGAACAATCTATTACGTTAGATGAAATAAAGGGTTCAGTTCCAAACACCTGAAGAAGCTTGGAGTGTAGAACTGCCGAAACGTACATTTACATAGAATTAATTTGTACATTTACATAGAATTATTATATCTTAGTACTATAAACTTTATTTTTCTTAAATTATAGTTACATACATATCATGGGTGCATTATTAGGTCCCATGTGAAAAACGCGGTATCTTGAACCGAATGGTGAATGACGAGTTCCTGTGTCAATTATTAGAATCGAACACGCTAGGATAGTTACTGTTGGCCAACCTCCCCTGCTCTCTATCTTCAGCCTTGTACCAAAAACATTTCATTTTGCTAAATATATAAACTTTATTTTTAATCGGTACACGTATTTGAATTACTATCCTTGTCATTTCTTTCCTTAAACAGTGAAATTTATTAAAAAAAATGACCTTGATTAAGAAGTCCTACCACAAAAAGTTTGTACCTTCAAGAGTAATAGATCCTTTATTTGGTTTCTATCATGGGAACTGCTTCTGAACTTGAAAATAGTCGTTACCAATTTCACCACGGTGGCTGCTTGATAGAGCGAGTATTATGTATTTAAGTAATATGTATTTATTGTTGGGATTCATGCTAATCTATATCTGTTAGCTTTAGTTCCGTACCTGAAACATAAACAAGAGTAAACTTTTGAATGAATTTTTATCCGATAATATTATAATGTCGGATAAAATATCCATTTAAAAATTACAATTGTTCTTCTTTTTTTCATTACTTGTAATAAAGATGTAAATATTTTACTGTTGAAGAAATTGCTTAGCAGTGGAGAAAAAACGTCAATATTTGAATGCATTTAAATCATAAAAATGTTTGTAAAACCTATAGATTCTTTTTGCACTGCTCAAATATCTTTAAACGATTTTGTTGTGTCTAACAATGTACACTCTTACAGAGTGATTTACTAAGCGTAGCTTAGATATGGCACAAGGCTGAATGTACAGGGCACGTATTGGATATCGAACTCATTATTCAGTGGTAATTGAACTAGCCAGACAAGTTTGATAAATATTACACCACGTCGAATTGTCAAAAGACGCCCTTTAGATAAGGTTTACTTTCTGTCAGTCCCCACCCACCAACAAAATGTGTTACAAGCTCATTGACGCTCTCTATTCACTAACATTAGTAAAGACGATTGATATTGATATAAGCGCGGATCTCGACATCTCTGATTTAATCAAGTGTCTGATGGAGGCTTGATGTGATAATCATAACTTTCAGACTGAGGTCAGACCACACCTTCCCACATCTGAATTTTATCTCAATATGAAGCGATTCATTTGCACGCAAGAGGCGACTAGAAAACGTGTTAGTCACGCATTAATAAAGAAGAATAGTGAGCGTGGACACATGCCAAGATGTGCCGATTTCAAGAAAAACCGATTTAATTAACCCCAGACTCGGCGTCATAGGTCGGTCTATGCGACGGGAATATCTCGCATAAAGTGGGTCGCTGTATTGTCGGTCTTTTGCAACCAAGAAGCGACTGGACAATCTTGACGCCATTTTCTGGCCACCTTTTGTTTGTTTCACGCCACGGGTGACACACCTTCCGGGCAATTCAGGCCGCTATTTTACGACATCGCACTAACTTCCGTTTTCCGGTTTCCAATATTTTCATCGCGACATTTGGTAGAAATTTCAGACACTAATCAATCGAACATTCCTTCCACCTCCTCTCGACACATCTAGACTGCGTCAAACCGACAAATCCATATTCTAATAAAGAAAGTCTTGATTAATATGCATTTGTGATTCACTTATATTTTACTACTCAATAGAAGCAAATGATTATTCCAAAATTTATTTTAGTGTATGTTGGAGTAGATGCTATGTTCTTGTTTAAATTTTGTGAATTATGTCTACCGCCATACACATTCAATTCCCTCTCTTTAAAAAAAGCCAACTACGCAAGAATGTGTTATTTCGCGAGTTTGATTACAAATTTATCTTTCAAGCATTTTTAACAACAACAACAACAATAGTCTTATATATATTTGACGATAATTTTAGACTTTTATTATTTTCTTATTTGTTGATTGGTTTCTACTAACCAGAAACATATAAGAAGTCATTTGATGATACGCCACGTGGAGTGGAGGGATTGGTCCATCTACGAAACTCTGGAGAGTCGGGATACTTAAGGTAACATCAATCAGCTAAATGACAGACCTTTTAATTCTACGAATTACACACACACACACATATATATATATATATATATATATATATATATATATATATATTTTTTTTACCCTTTATTAAGGTATAGTGACGTGGAGATCTTCAGAGATTTGGAGGATGAAAATATCGGAAGCAGTGAAAAAGAAAATGATAATTTGAATGCAGAAATGAAAAAGAAAACTTATCAGTGATGAATCTTGAATGTTTTCTGCTAAGAGAGCAAGAACATTTGAGTTATAAAGATCCGCCTACGAAAAGCTAGAGTCGGGATGCTGAAGGTAACATGAATCAGCTAAGTGACAAACTTTTATTCATATATATATATATATATATATATATATATATATATATATGATTCAATAGGACGAAACGGTGTCCAGCGCTTTCTGCATTCTGTTAAGGATTCTTCTAGGCTCGAAGACTTAATCTAAATGATTATTCAACTCCTAAAAATCTCTAACACGTCTATATCCTTGCGTGATCCAGCTTCTAATGCTCAAGAGGAAGCGACTTAGGGAAAGAAGAGGTGGCTCTTGGGGCACAATCTCTTGGGTTTCGAATACTTGGATGAGTATCACCACGGAACTTAGTGAGTAACGACGCGATATCGAGTCTAGTATGTTTCTTCTTCGTCACCGAATCCTGTTGGTCCAGTGGTATGACGTTTGCGTTGTATCACAACGCTCTAAGTTCTATTTTCGGATGTGTACTGTTGATGATTCCCAGTCCTTTTGTAAATATATATATATATATATATATATATATATATATATATATATATATATATATATATATATTTCTCAATGACGAAACGGTGCAAGCCTTTTGCTATTTTGTTGTATTTCTATGGCATGTGTTCTACCTAGCTATATTTCATTGTTTCACACGTCCTGGACTTTGCAAGAGGAACCAGCCCTGCTAAGTATGATTAATATGAGGATTAATTATCTCCATTCCATTAACAAGAAGTAAGCAAACTTTGCACACCTTCGGATGAACTGCTGCTTTTTGGAACAGACCCACGGGAGGAGGTTTTCCTATAACTAAATTCATAACCTTTATCTTTCACACATAATCTCATAAACTACACTTCTTGACTTACGCTCACACAAAACCATGCGGTAACCCTCTACCATGATTGGCTCTTGAGCCTTGTATTGGTTGAACATTTATATATATATATATATATATATATATATATATATATATATATATATATATATATATATATGGTCATGAACGCCATCGAGGACGCACATCAATGAACTTATCTTCGTTCAATAGGCGATTATACACGGCAGGAAATAATTTCTAACCCTGATCTTTTCATCAACGGTGCTATGGAATCCTTTCTGATGCAATCACAGTTCAGATGGGTTTGACACGTTATCTGAATGAGTGATGATCGGATGCTGAAAACCCTTATGTAGGGCCAACTTTTTCATGGCAAGTGTAATGTAGGCCGTCCTTGTTTACGCTTTAAGGACAAACTTAAATACAATTCAATTGCTGCAAACATAGAGGATTTCGAACATGCTGTTGAAAACCGAGCAAACTGGAGAAACATCTGCTACCGATGTATAACTAACTTTGAAAATAAATCGTCTCAACCATCAGAGACGGTCTGGCCTTCAGTATCTCCTTCGTGTGGATTTGTTTGCAAATCTCGTGCAGGATTGTTGTCTTATACGAAACATAAACATAAAAACTGAAGTGAAAGTCACTCATACGTCGAAAACGACGGAGAGTCCATCATATATATATATATATATATATATATATATATATATATATATATATATATATATATATAATAATAATAATAGCTAGCCACTCGTATTCGAAGATACTTGTCAACTAGGGCGGCTAGCCAATATCTATTGCTGACACTCGCTCAGGCAAAATGTGTTTGTTCAACACCCACAGAGCCAACCTGGGTCTTAGACTGCAACTATGCTGAGCAGACCTTAGTTACAGTTTCTGGGAGAGATTGTGTTACCTAGAATGATTGACAGTCTGAACACCAGCACACTCAAATCCTCGTTCTCGACGACTTATGACTTCGTGGTAGCATAGCTATCGACGGCCTCAAGTGTTCCGTCTACCTAATTTCACTCACAAGGCTTGGGTCAACCGGTGGTATGGTTTTCCGGCACTTTCCAGACAGATAGCATTAGGAAGTCTCCTTCTTAACAAATCGACCATGGTGAGATTCGAACCCGGGTCTCATGGAAAGAAAGCGAACTTTCAAACCCTCAACCCCGCGCCTATATATGTATGTATGTATGTATGTATGTGTGTGTATATGTGTGTATGTGTGTGATATTCAGTCATGCTAAAAACGGACAAATACTGGGTCCGCTGAAACTATCTTCAGTGAAAATATACTTACTTTAATTTTTCGACATTAATTTTGTCGAACAATAAATTTATCATGTTCTGTCACGCCGTGGTTTTTGGTCAGCCATCATTCCTTCGACATCATTATTCTAACCTGGTTCACGTAAGATCAAAAAAGTTAAGCAACGTCGAACCTGATCGTTTGAGAATACCAGGTGCCGTAAGCCGGTGGTGTAATGGATACTGGCTCGGAATTGATACTTGGAGAGCCGAGATCTCATTCCAGTTAGGTTCGTTATATTCATATACGCGCAAATACCCTTGAAAAAGGCATGAATCCACATCTCCTCTCCCCAGCTTTGGGTTAGTTAATGAGACTTGTATCACTGAAATCATTATTATCTCAAAAAACAAAAATGCTTACAATATGAAGTGTTTTATGGCTTTAAATAACCTACAAAGTGTTGATGATCCGTAAAAAACGAATCAACGACTCTAATCATTTCTCCGCAAAAAGGCTATTCTAGCTACTTTTTTCGGTTTTCCAAGGAAAATATTTTTATAAAGATATTTCTGTAAAAGAAAACAGAAAATAAATAAATCTACCGAATGCGTCAGATAAGTGAATCCTTGCCATCCAGGAACTACCGATATTTGCCTTGTCATCAAAGAAATAGGTTGTCTAGTTTTGCCCTCTGGTGAAACATTTCTTCTTTTTCTGTTTACTATTTCCCTATTTAGTTGATCGATGGCATCATTAATATATTTATGAATCGTACATTTATGTTTTCGAAATCGGTTCCATGTAGAAGATGCCATTCCACTCTCCTTCATGTACAAAGAGAGATTTAATTTTCTATAGTAACTAATATATTTAGTAATATTTCGTTTCGCTTGATCCGCTTTTCCTTGTGTTCACAGTGATGGCAATTGTTACAGAATGCGTAAGCTAGAATAAAAAAAATAGTAAATTATATTTGTAGTGAATGTAATTCTAGACCCTACTAAATGATCTGAACTTTGGCCAAAATGACCCGAACTGGTGAATGGTGGTTGGAACGGAGTAAGAGTACAATCCTGACAATGATGGATTGCCATTGACTAAGTTATGATATAAAACAGAAAAACGCGAGATGACTGACAGAAGTGATTTCCAAAGATTAATTGGGATATTTTGAACATATTGGTTTTCTGCGGCTCATGAGGTTGAGTAATCGGCAGTCATGTCATTATTGGATTCTTATCAAATTCAACTGATCTAAACATTTTCGCAAATGCCGTTTGACAAGTTTGATCATTGACAATATCCACTTTATAGATTTCACCAATATTTGTTTGACAGAGTTGCAATTTTCTGTCATTTTGACAATAAGCTATGAAAATACACGTTGATATGGCAGCTGAAAAAAATCAAAAGCGATCTTTCTGAAATAAGGAAACGTAACATTGACAACAAAAACAGGAGAAACTCTTAACCACCGAGATATACTCACAATACATGCATAGACACACACACACACATACACACACACACATATATATATATATATATATATATATATATATATATATATATATATATATATATATATAATATTTTATGTATGTATGTATATATACTGTTATACGTTATTTATCAAGACAAATATTTAAGTAAATGTTCTGTTTATAATAAACAGCATCAACGACATTTACCGGGCTGAACGTTCGAGAAATTCTTATATTTATATGTGTCCTTCGACAAGACTTTCAGGCTGGTAAATGTTGTTAATACTGTTTATTATAAACAGAGCATTTACTTAAATATTTGTGTCTATATAAATAACGTATAATAATAAAAAATATATTAAAGTAAATATATAAAAATATATATGTGAATATGTATATAAATGTATATAAATATGCATATGAATATGTATATATATATATATATATATATATATATATATATATATAAAATTTAATCTGTCATTTTATTTTAAATTTATGTTTAAACGTTATGTTTGATGGATACCTATATTCGAAGAGAAGCTCTGTTTTATGGTTTTTTTTTAATTACACACTATTTCTTATCAAACTACACATACTGGCCTGAATATTCTGTTGGACGATGCATATTTATTTTTCTGATTAGATTTCGCAAATATTCAGGCCGGTGGGTGTAATTCGCTTAAAAAAAATACTGTTTAACTAAAAAAATAGCTTCTGCTCAAATATAAGTAACCCACAAAAATAACGTTTAAATAAATAAAACACACACACACACACACACACACACACACACACATATATATATATATATATATATATATATATATATATATATATATATATATATATATATATATATATATAGTTGAGATTAGGACAGTTGGTCTGAAATTTTGGCTTATGATCTATAAGTAAGACATAAGATAATATTATATTATGAAATTAATATAAATTTTTGCTTCTTCCTTAGTTTAAATTTAAGTGCGTCATATTTGACTGATTGATCTAAGTAGACCCACAAAACTTATAACCAACACCCCACCCTTTCTTCTTATTCTTTTTTTTACTAAAAGAGGCTGTATTTTCCTTTTAAATCTCATTAAATCGTTCGCCAGTAATTTACAACCGCCTGATGAGTTGCGTTGTATACGCATCGAAACACGACTGCAATTTTTATAAGTTTTCACTGTAATATCCTAAAATAAAGTATATATATATATATATATATATATATATATAGATAGATAGATAGATAGATAGATAGATAGATAGATAGATAGATATTATTTTACTCTCCAAAGTTTTAGTAAATTGAGACCAAAATTGTTTTCTGAAAGAAAAATGCGTAGTATATGAGTTATTTGATTTCTGATTGTATAATTTCGAGAAGAAAGAAAAAATCAGAAAATTAAAAAAAAAAGTAAATGAGAATGATCAATCGATTCACAATCTACCAATATCTTGTAATGCTAACTCAATAGTAAAAGTTCTTTCAGTGTTTCCGTAGCAAACTATGTTAATAGAAATATCTATCAAATATGACGCTTTCTTTCGTTTGCTCAGACGGGCTGCTTACCTACATACTTCGACACACACACACGCATATATATATATATATATATATATATAAGTGGGTGGGGGAAATGTAAAAAAGATAGAAATTCTGTAAGTCCAATATATTCATATTTGTCTAAACTGATTTGGCGAAACAACTTTTGAAATGCAATTGTCTCGGCTAACTAATTTCACACCGGCCTTGTAAAAAAAAGTAATCGGCCTGAACATACGTAATTAAATCAATATAATTAACTCAGGACATTTTTGTAAGGAATGTAATTTGATGATAGAACAGAATCTCTCATGTTATATTAATATTTATTTCCTTTGTCTTGCACACACACACACACATACATGGGTGTATATATATATATATATATATATATATATATATATATATATATATATATAAATATTATTCGTAAATCAATTTAAATGCGTTTTTTGAAGGATGCGCACTTATGTGCTCTACCCTCGTTTAAATCAAAACCTACCTTCATTTCTCACCCACACAAGACAGACATGCTTACGGAGGTGTTGAGGCCTGACACTTATACACACACCCACACAAATATACACACTTACACACATCATACTCACTCACTCCCTAATGGGCCAAATGATAACACACACCTACAACAATACACACGCTTACAAATATCATACTCACTCACTCCCTAAGTACCAAATAACACGCACACAAACACTAAACAGAGACACATCCCCTCTCCAGGACCAATAAAACTGTCAAAATGACCACGGGAATTCAGAGAAGCATAGATCCATCCAGCTCTTATCTCAAATAACAACTTAAAAGAGACAGTTTGACCAACACAATGAATGTTAAAAGATTCATGTTAAAAAGATAAAAAAATTAAAAAACAAAAACAAATGAAAACTATAGACAAAAGTTCATTTTCTCCATCAAGACATTCATTTCTGTAGTTTACTGCTACTAGCAAGCAGAAATATTTCCTGATGATAGCCGTTTTGGCTGAAACTAGTCGAGGAATCTAAATGGAATAATAAAAAAAAAAAACGAAAGAATATTAATCTGCAAACCCAGTGTGTCTGAAGATTTTAATTTTTAATAATTTTTATAGTTCAATATATATATATATATATATATATATATATATATATATATATATATATATATATATATATAGTAATAATACAATATGGTAATTAGTATGGAATTTCCAGGAGGATATAGATCCAGGGTGAGCTCTCTGTCAAAAGAGAGAGCAAAATTATTATCAATTAAATAATATCAAACACTTAAAATCCCATAGGTAATAATTTGTATTTCATGGGAGCTCTAAAAAAGCAACTCTCAATCTTCATGACCTACGAAAACCTTTAAAACATCTTGACCATGTCCGTAAATTAAAATACTTCTCCATCCCTATATATAAATATAAAAATCTGAATATTCACTTAAACAAATATTCATCGTTGATAATGGTTAAGGGACCTACATATGTTTTATACAAATTGACACACTCTATGTCCAGTAAAGAAATCACTTGTACGAATGCAAAAACTTTTCATAAAAAGCTTAATCGCAAAATTAACATTGAAACTAAGAAGTCATATTTCTTGACGCCGCCTTTCACTGATAAGGGAAGAACTTCTCTTGCTAATCTTATGCGAACCTGCGATCAGATATTATCCCACTTGTAATCCTAACTTTATTTAAACATCACAGCCTCCAACATACATTCTTTTTATTTGTCGGGAATAATTGGAGCTTTACTCATCACGATTTTATATTAATTTCAATTACTTCCTATTCATAAATATGTATTGTTAATATTTATTATAAATGAAAAAAATGTTTGGCAATTCTATTATTATTAAATATTAAATATAAACACAGCCTCCAATGTTGAAATTTTTTTATATGGCTTCGAACAACTTTCAGCAGAGAATATTTTACTACATTCCTCTCTAAAATACCTAAATATTTTAATCCGTTTAATTACACTGATTTTTGGTAACTAGAAAAGATTTTTTAATTGGTCTTTTTTTAGTAACTTCCAATTAAAACTCAAATCCCTTCGATAAATATACGTAGAAACTTGCAGGAATTGATGCTTTTCCTATTTTCAATACGACGCATACTTGACTATATATGCAAAAATAGAAGCAATGTTAACGGCCAAAATCGTTACTTCGCAATCCAAAAAGTTTGTGAATGCAGCTGCTTTATTTTCGATTGCCTTTGCAGAAGCGTTTAGAGATTTAATACTGAAGCTACCTGGCGTCTAGCCAAACGGTAAATTAAAAGAAATTACTTTACGAATCTACATTTCCGTGCTAATAAATGTCACAGCAGTAATTAACTAGAGATAAATTAGGACATAGAAAATCCTTTCATCTTTTACGATGTTTAAGATATTTGCTCACCCCAAATCAAGATTAATTTATCCATGCTGAATTTATTTATACAAAGGTTAGCGCAACCCATTTTCGCATCTTTTACCGAAAATGTCTGAGAAGATCGCGTATATTTCGAATTAACTCAACAAAATGGAAGTTTTGACACAGCAATACAAAAGATTGTCTATTCCAAATAATTTATATCGGAGCAGGCAAAGTTTCGAAAGAACTCCAAAGTCAAATTGTTGGTATCTTAAGATTTTTGGTGGAGAAAGTTATACGTGCAGATCACGATGCAGTTTGAAAATATTCCAGGCGAAATACGAAACCGGAAGTTTCAGACGGTTTCGTGTTGCCGACCATTACATATAATCCCAACTTTTTCATCGAACAATGAGTTGGATATTTTTAGTCGATTGCATTGCAGAAACATCATTTATTCCCCACCCCCATTTAACATGATAGTAAAATAATTAGATACATTGTCAAGCGATGAATTATTATTCTTGCCTTATGGTCAAAAGTGCTTTCAACTTCTCTTACTTTACGTCGATCCTATTCGTTGGCATTTGTGATGGTCGATGCTATTTTTAGACACATTTTCTTCATCATTTTGGTCACTTGATCGATATTAAAAGACATCAGTTAATTGATTTAAAAAAAAAATGAAAATATTTTTTTCAGACAAACGATAAACTTAGCCCCAATGTAGTAATCGCACGTCACATTTCAGGATTTCCCCAGCTTTTGCAAAATATGTGGAAATCTGAAAACCGCTATTATTAAAATGATATTACATATATTAAAAAGGAGTATTCTTTTGAGATATCTTATAGCCATATTCCGTCCCATTAAGTTCGCTGGTTAATGCTATTATAAATATTCAAACTAGTAAGGGAAACAAAGAATCACCTTGAAATATTCCTCTACTAATTTCAGCAGTCTTATAGACTCCATTTATATAATTGAGGTGAAGTGTTGTTTTCCTTATCGACATGCTTTGTTTGATGAAATTGATAACAACAGGTGATACCTTTTATATATTTAAAAACTTTAAAACCCAGGAATGGGATACACTATCGAATGTCTTACGGTAATCTACCCAAGCAGTGCTGAGATTTTTCTTCTTATTGAACAATTTCCCAAGACCATCAGATTAATAAGAAATTAGTTTTTACATTCGTAACGATCACGTTTCCACCCTTTTTGTTCACGAAGTAATGTGTCATTTTTTCTAAGAAGGAATATAACTGTGTTGTCAGAATAGATGTCAACAGTTTGTAAGTAGTAGTTGGTATGTAGTTTTTCGGATACTTGTGTCACTATTCATGGCTAGAAAGATGGTACTTCCTATGGTTAACCATGCCGGAATTTTACCACGATCATTGACCATTCCTTGTAGATTTTGGTTAGTTTTTCTGTGCTCTATTTACATTATTAATATTATTTGTGTATGTTATATTTCTTGCTTTTTATCCTATACAGCCGGGTCTAAGCTATTGTCCTTAGACCCTATAGGAGAATTGTCATTTAATTGATCGTACTATTCTTAGTATATTGGTTGTTCTTAGTAGGGAGAATTTCAGATCAAATTGTATGTTGATGTTACCTGGGACACTGTTAGTAAAATTATCCATTCCAATTCTCACGAGGCCCAGATATCCGATTACTATTGGTACAGTTTCAGTCTTCATTCCGAACATTCTGTTAATCTCGTTCTCTAGGACATTCAATTTGGACAATTTCTCGATGATTTTCATGGAGGTGTTTCTCTCAGATGGTACTGCTATGGCAATAAGCATACACCTCCTGAATTTATAGTTTTTATCATGATATCATGTCTGTTGGTTTTTATTTCCTTATCAGTTTAAATTGGCATCTCCCAGAAGATAGTTATATCGTTATTTTGGTTAACTGTGGTGTGCATACCATCCCTCAGTGGTTTCGATTTTGTGCTTCTTGCATATCTTCCAGTGCACATATGTCGCTACCTTGTTATGCCTGTGACTATATCTATTTCTTTTTTGCTAGTTCTGGATATTCTGAGATAATATGGTCGACAGTTCCATCATATTTTCCGCAGATCCTGCATTTCGGGTTAGTTCCATCCTTGATCACATGGCAATGATAAGATCTGGTTGCTAGGCTTTGCCATACAACTCTTTGTCCCGTCATTTTTTTGTTTTTGTAATTTTATTTCACCAATTTGGTTTACTCTCTATTTTACTTATTTGGTGTAGACGGCATTCGCTTCGTTTTTTGTTGGCAGTTTTTCGAGTATATTAAACTGTTTCTTGAAGTGTATTTGGTGTTTTACTATTTGGAAAAGAGTGTCATTGGTTTTTGGGAGGTATGCTTCCAATCCGATTGTTGTACTTTTTAGAGTTAGTTCAAGTTAGATTAGATCTCGCCCCCCCCCCCACCAAAGCTCCTGGTACGTCCAGTCTATGAACATCTGATTTTGGGTGCTGCATCCTCATTTATGTAAGCATTTTTGTAGTCTTGGTGTTCAATCTTTTAATGTCATTCAACTTCCATTCAATAAGGTTGAAGTTGTATTTTACTACGGATATAGCTCAGCTCTTGAACGCCTCCGTTTTATTGGCCTCATTAAGTTCGATTTCTAGTATCAAACGCACTCTCCCATAACATTCTTTTCCGATAATTTTCTTCATAATTTATCCATAATTTATTCATAATTTATTATTTAGTATTATTATTATTATTGTTATTTTCTTTGATTTCTGGCGTTTACACATTTCTTTCCGGGTCCCGCCCAGGGACCTAAGGTTAGAAATGGCGTCATGACACTTTCCACTGACAAAAAAAAATTAAACTACATGAATAAATCCCTTCGTAAGGTGTGGGCTGTACTTGTCAGAACAATGTTTTGTATCTCCTTGAGGCATGGACTTCCGAGAATCCCTTCAATTAGTCTACTGTAATCTTTTCAAACCAATCCTAGGGCTCCAACTACAACAGGGATTGTTGATGTTCCCATATGCCACATTTTCGAGATTTCTATTTCAAGGTCCATGTATTTTGACAACTTTTTGAATATCTTCAAAGATACATTGCAGTCAGCAGGGACTGCCATATCAATAAGGAGGCACCGTTTTTGTTTGTGGTCTTTAATAACAATATCTGGCCGGTTAGCCTTGATTGTTCTGTCAGTGTGTATTGTGTAGTCCCATAGAATTGTAACAGGTCCTATCTCCGTAACCGGGTCTGGGTGGTGTTCATACCAGTTTCTTTCAGTTTCCTTCCCGTAGAAGTTGCAGATTTTCCAGTGCAGATATTGGGCAATCTGTCATGTCGGGTTTTATATTCAGTGGGTGCCAACACCGTGCAACCTGATACAAGATGATCAATCGTTTCTGGATATTTATCACAGAATCTGCATTTTAGACTGACACAATATTTTAGTATATGTGCTTGATAATTCCTAGTTAGCAAGCATTGGTCCTGCGCAGCAAGGATAAAACCTTAAGTTTCCGCTTTCAACCCTGCACTACGTAGCCACTGATGGGTACGGGTTTTGTCTAAGTCAGCTTGTATGGTATGGGCAGAGTATTGGTCATGAAGCGGTTTATCTTGCCATCGCTTCTGTATCTGGTCGGTTGCATTCGTCTTTGCTGTCTTTTTTAGGTATTTTGCAGTTTCAGCCTGTGTATTGTGCTGTACTTGCATTTCTACGCCCATTTGAAACTCCATTTTGAATTTGTTGGCTTCTTTCATTACGGAGTAAAGACGCTTACTACTATCATGTTTCTTGACGCATACCATCATCCAGTCTTCTGTAGTTTCCAAATATCTTTGGAGGCCAATTGTTGTAGTTTTGTAGGACAGTTCTAGTTGAACTAATCCTCTGCCTCCTTCGGATCTGGGCACATACAGACGATCAACATCAGCTTTGGGATGATGCATGCGATAGCAAGTGAGAAGCTTTCTCGTTTTGGCGTCCATTCGCTTAATTTCAGCTATGGTGCAATTAAGGACATTAAAGCTGTATTGCACCACAGGGACAGCCAATGTGTTTATGGCTGATATCCTGTTTTTTGAGTTTAGCTCATTATTTAGTACCAGACGTACACGCCTGTAGTACTCTTTTCTTATTTTTCCTTCATTTGGGGGTGTTGTATGCCATCTCCTTCGCTAATTCCTAAGTACTTATAAGCTTCATCATGCTCCAGTTCCCTAATCTTTATGACAAAATCTAAATCTATTAATGGTGCCTCTTTAATTCTACCTTTCTTGAAAGTTACTTTTGCACATTTATCTAATCCGAAGTCCATACCTATGACGTCACTGAAGTATTTTACAATATTGAGGGGGCCTTTCAACTCGTCTTTGGCAAAGAGTTTGAGATCATCCATGTAGAGTAGGTAATTGAATTTTTTCTTATTTATTTTGTAACCATAGCTACTGTTGTTCAGTTCATGTGTAAGAGGGATTAAGGATAAACAAAACAGAAGGGGTGACAGAGAGTCTCCTTGAAAGATTCCACGTCGGATATTCAGACGGTTAGATATGGCAGTGCCCCCGATGTGACTAAGGTATAGTTTGGTGTTCCACATTTCCATGCTGTGCTTAAGGAAATTTAATACCACAGGGGAGACTTTGTACATTTCCAAAGTCTTAAGGATCCAAGAATGTGGAACACTATCAAAGGCTTTACGATAATCAATCCACGCTGCACTTAGATTCCTGCGTCGTCTCCTGCAATTTTCCAGGATCATTTTATTTATCAGAAGTTGATCTTTGCAGCCATATGAACCTCTTATGCATCCCTTCTGTTCCAGCGGGAGAATGCTGTTTGTTTCGAGAAAGGAATAAGTACGGTTCGTCAGTACAGACGTGATCAACTTATACCTTGCGGAGAGACATGTTATCGGTCTATAATTTTTCGGGTTTTCTGTTTCAGTTGTTTTTGGTATGAGGTGTGTAATACCTTCAGTAATCCACCCGAGATTTTATTGGGATTATTTACAAGCGTTGATAATGTTTTTGCAAGAATTTCATGGGTAGATGTGAGATGACACAGCCAGAAATTAGGCAACTTGTCATTTCCTGGGGATTTCCATTTTTGGGATTTCGTTAGAGCTTGCCTAACATCATCTGTGGATATATTTTCCCATTCTTGCAGAGGTGTATCCAGCATTCGTTCTTCTTCACGCCGTATCCATTCTGCATTTGGGTTATATTCCTTTGGGCTGCTCCAAATATTTTCCCAAAATGTCTGTACATTATCAATAGATGGTGGCTTTTCTACATGTATAGGTGTTTTTCTAATTTCACTGTAAAATTTCTTAAGATCTGTTCGGAATATTTTATTTTGGCGATAGAACCTACAACGTTTTTCGTATCGTCTTGTTCTCTTCGCCTTTAGCTGAAGTTTCTGCTTCAGCATTTCCTTGATTGATGGGATAACAATTAGGGATTTAATGTTATATTTCCGCTTGATCTTTTTGCATTTACGTGTGGAAATATTAGGGTTTCTGGTGAGCTCATCTAATATAGAAAGCTCACATCTGATTTGTTTTATTTCTTCAAGCTGGTTCTTTGTGCCTGTTAATTTTCTTTATTGTCTTGAGTCCAAGCTTCCGAGTCGCTGCTAAAGCTGTTGCGTATATGACGTTGTTAACGTCTGTAATGTTTCCCGGTGGTTTATCTGTTAACAGTGTTTCCAGAGCAGCATTGTATATTTTCACGATGTGCCTGTTGGAGTTCGTCATATGGATTTTCAGGAGCTGGTCTCTGTCTGACAATTGTATGAAAGTTACTCTGCTGAGTACTTGGATGACGTCATTTTCGCCTCGGTTATTTCAGCTTCGTGGTTTCCAAGGAATTCTAACTTATTGTCACTGAAGATGGCTCCAGGTACATTTTCTGGAGGACTGCAGGTTGTGTTTAAGGTAGAGTCTTGGGTTTCATTTCCTGGGAGATTATTTCGTATTTCATTCGCTTTAGCGTCCACCTCATCCTCTGCCGCATTCTTTATTTCTACATTCGTCTCAATAGAGTTTGAGTGACGGGTCAGAGTATTTTGTCTTATATCTAATTTTTTATTATTATTATTATCATTATTATTTCTTCCTTTGATTTCTGTTGTATACAGATTTTCTTCCGGATCCAGAGACCTATGCTTATATCAATAAAGCTATTCGTAGTATGTGCATGTGCTATGAGAATCCCCTTCATTGAGTCTGTTGGAACCTTTTCAACTCAATCCGAGTCCTCCAAATATAACTGGAATTATTGATGTCCTCATGTGCCACATTTTTGCGATTTCCACTTCAAGATCGTTGTCATTTGATATTTTTTGAAGACCTACAAAGATACATTACAATCTGTAGATACTGCCGTGTTAATAATTAGTCATATTTTGTTTTCGTGGTCTCTGATCACGATGTCTCGGCGATTGCTCTGTCTATGTATATTATGAAGTCCCATAAACTTGTTAAAGGTCTTAGTCTGCAATAGGTTCTTGATGGTGTTCATACCAATTTCTTGCAGTTTCCTTTACGTAAAAGTTACATATTTTTTCAATATACATATGGGACCTCATTCAGCGTTTTATATTCATTCAAGGTTTTAAATTCAGTGTTTGCCAATACCGTGCAACATGATACGAAATGGACAATTGTTTCTGGACATTTATCACCGTATCAGCATGCTGGACTAACACAATGTTTCAGTACGTGAGCTTGGTAATTCCAAATTAGCAGTCATTGGTCCTGTGCAGCAAACTCAACTTTTAACCATGCACTGCGTTACCACTGATAGGTACGGGGTTTGTCTACATCATCTTGTTTGGTAAAGTATTGGAAATGAAGATGATTATCTTGCCATAATTTCTCTATCTGGTCCATTGCATTTGCTTTTGCTTTCATTTTTTTTTAATTTTTTTAACTGCAGTAGGTGTATTCCCCACAACAAATCAAGGACAAACGCCCATATAAATGTATGTTCCTTAAATTTCGCTTTTGAAATAATAAAAACTTGTTGAAATCGCTACACAAAAGCGTTCATGCTTCAATACTTTGTTTGTACTTCTTCAGGCTATTGTAAGTAATTGGTGATTAAATGATTTTTAAGAAAATTTCAAAACAAAGTGTTACATCTTTTCCAAAAGATAAAATCAGAATTAAAAATAGACTTGTGCGTATGTCGTGATTAACTAATTAAATGTCAGATCTGCTCTAAATAGAAAAGTAAGCTCAGACGGTGGATGTGGGGGGGTATGTTTTCATGCCATGATTAACCGGAACAAAGGCAGGCTATCATTGACAATTGCGGAAAATATGTAAGCGGCAAATGGATCGTAATTCTAGACAAATATGACTTGTTGAATTGTTTAAAAAGAACTTTCAAATGAGGGTTAGGATAGTCAGACGTAAAGTTAACAGAATTTTTTTTTTAAATTCTTCAGTTTCATGAAGCTTCTTAAAGAGGCCTTTAAGTAAAATTGTGGAATATCTATAAAATATAATAATAATAATAATAATAATAATAATAATAATAATAATAAGTTATTAATACTATTCTTTCTCTCATTTGGATATATATATATATATATGTATATTCATCTTCAAAGATTTTGAATTGTGCATGTTTATTTCGACTTGAATCCTTTAATTTCTGTCATGGATCCTTACCTATAACTACAGAATGAACTCTTCCTAACACTATTTATACCAGGCCTCTCAAGAGAGAGGTTCGAATCGAGCCGAGCCGATAGTAGTTCACTCCAAACCAGACTGACAGTCATACTAACACCTTCCACATCTTGTATTATTATTTCGTGTAATATACCTTCGTTATTTTTACTCTTGTGTTCGTGTTGTTCTTCCTTGGTCCTAGCCTGGACCATAACAGTAGCGACGAGGATATTGAAGAAACGAATACTATGCGGAGGATATATATATATATATATATATATATATATATATATATATATATATATATATATATAAAAATTTAAAAAAACACTTTTGCTATCGGTCATGGACGACCGATAGCAAAAAGTGTTTTTTTAAATTTCAGAGGCGACAGAGATATCGAGATAAAAAAGACACAAGGTCTACGCGAAGATAAAAGATAAAAAAAAAAGCTTTTTGGACACCAACTATAACAGTGGTAACGAAGACACGAATTTTACCTGTCAGCCAGAATAGAATTGAATTCTACGCAGGAGGTGTAAAACGATGACGGCCAAAATCGAACTAAAAGAAAATGTACAACCCATTTTCAAGAAGAAAAGAAATGTACCTTTTGCACCATAAGAAAAGATAGACGAAGAGTTGGATAGACTCGTGAAAACCGGTATATTGACAAAGGTGGAATATAGTCAATAGGCCGCACCTACGGTTTACGTGAAAATGAAATCGGGTGAGATACGAATATGCGCTGATTTCTCGACAGGATTGAATGCAGCGATTAAGGATTATCATTATCTTCTCCCTAGTCCAGAGGAAGTTTTCACAAAGTTGAACGGAGGAAATTTTTTCTCAAAAATAGACTTGAGCGAAGCATACCTACAAGTACCAGTAGATGAGGAAAGCTGGAGGTTGTTGTGCATAAACACACACAAAGGATTGTATAAGTTCCAGAGATTACCATTCGGGATCAAGGTCGCGCCGGCGATATTTCAGCAAATAATGGACATTATGCAAGGCGGACTGGGTTTCACGATCGCATACCTTGATGACATCCAGATAAATAGCAAAAATATTGAACAACACTGGAAACACGTTAAAAAGGTTTTCAGGCAGATACAAAATTACGGTTTTAAGGTAAAGGAAAATAAATGTGACTTCTTTATGACGGAGATAAAATATCTGGGCCATATTATTAACGAAGAAGGAAGAAGACCAGACCCAGAAAGAGCCACGACAATAAAAAAAAAATGCCGGCTCCAAAAAATTTAGCCGAGTTACAAAGCTTCTTGGGCTTAGTAAATTATTATCAAGAATTTATTCCTAACATGCACAAATTATGCGCACCCCTAAACGAACTGTTGAAGAAGGAGAAAGTTTGGAAATGGTCATAGGAATGTCTGAAAACTTTCGAGAAAATCATTAAGACTCTAACAGCAGATTTATTTTTAGCGCATTATGATCCAAAATTGGAAATAATAGTCGCGAGTGACACGAGTGCCTATGGTGTTGGGGCATGCATACTTCATAAAATGCCGGATGGGACACTAAAACCCATCGCGCATGCGTCAAGAACTTTACTACCAGCCGAACAAAATGACTCGCAAATCGAAAAAGAAGCACTGGGGATTATTTTTGCGATTACAAGATTCCACAGATATATTTACGGTAGATTTTTCACCTTGCAGACAGACCACAAGCCGTTACTAACAATATTTGGATGAAATAAAGGTCTACCTGTCTACTGCTAATAGATTACTAAGATGTGGGACGATTTTATTAAATTATAATTTCAAATTGGTGTATCTTCCATCAAACAAAATCGGGCATGCAGACGGTCTTTCCTGACTAATACCAAAGAAAACGGAGCCATTAGAAGATTCCGTAATTGCAGCTCTACGATATGAGGAAGATATTAGAACATCATTATGTAGTACAATTCGAAACCTCCCCGTCACATTACAGGAAATAAGAAACGAAGCAGTGAATGACGAATTTATAAAGGAAACGAAAACAAAAATTGCAGGAAAAGATAAGCATATATAAGATAGTTTTTCGGTATGTGATAATGTTCTGCTATATATTGAAAGAGTAGTAACCCCGAAAACGTTACAAAGGCGAATCCTCGAGGATTTTCACATGGGACACCCAGGATGAAATCCTTAATGCGAGGTTACGTGTACTGGCCAAACATGGATCAAGATATTATACATATGGTGGACAAATGCAAAGGCTGTTCCTTAGCAACCAAAGCACCTCCGATCACTCATAAGCCATGGCCTAAGACAGATCGATCGTGGTCGAGAATCCATGTAGATTTCGCCGGTCCATTAGATGGTTTCTACTACTTGATTGTAGTAGACAGTTACAGCAAATGGCCAGAAGTATTTCGTTGTAGAAAACCTAATTCTGAGACGACAATAAATTGCCTTCACAAGCTGTTTGCTCGTTTCGGAGTGTTTGATTGTTTAGTCACCGATAATGGGACACAATTTACATCTGTGGATTTTCAAAAACTTTGTGAGACTTTTCAGGTGAAACACATCAAATCTCCGACATATCACCCAAGGTCGAAAGGGCAAGCGGAGAGGTTTGTAGATACATTAAAAAGAGCATTAAGGAAAGCTTATGATGTGCCAACAGAAAGGCTTTACAAAAATTCTTGCAAGTGTATAGAATTACACCGAACAGTACTACGCTATCGGCATTATCACCGGCGGAAGTAATGTTCACCCGAAAAATTAGATTGGTATTCGACAAATTACTGCCAAAACAGACAAAGCAATCACCAACGTCGTTTGTACCAAAAAGAAAATTTAGCCCAGGGGAGAAAGATTTTTTTTTAAATGTTCAAAAACAACACATCCTATTGGGAGCCAGATAGAATAGAAAAACGAATCGTGATTTACATAATTCAGGGTCCGAATTTCTCGCAAAAAAGCCCCTTAAATCAAATCAGAAAGAGGCTGTTTGAGGATTCTAACAGTCTACCTCAGGAAGAGGAGGAAGTAATGGACACAATATTTGACACATTCAATATGCAAAGGCCTCAAGCAATTTCAGAACATTGGAAATCAAGCAGAAAAAGAAAATTTACAGAGCCTTTGATGATTAATCCGAAGAGGAAAAATATTAAAGACCCCTGTGAGGTAAAAGCTTGGGAGGGGTGTCATGGGTCCTTACCTATAACTACAGAATGAGCTCTTCCTAACACTATGTATACTACGCCTCTCAAGAGAGAGGGACGAATCGAGTCGAGCCGATAGTAGTTCACTCCAAACCAGACTGACAGTTATACTAACATCTTCCACATCTTGTATTATTATTTCGTGTAATATACCTTCGTTATTTCTGCTCTTGTGTTTGTGTTGTGCTTCTTTGGTCTTAACCTGGACAATAACAATTTCCTTGAAAACGAATGGAGCAACATTTGAAAGTACTCGGATAATGAAATAAATAAATAAAATCATATGAAGAAACTATTGGCTAAATGGTAAAAGCCGATTTAGGACCTAATGTCGCAGATTTCGCTCACTTAACTGAAATAATCTAAACTAAACATTCACGCAAGACTGTTTGTGTGTCATATGTAATTTATGTGCCAAATTTGTATAGCATCGGGTGAAAAATCAGGGAATTATGGCCGAAAAGCAGGCTTTTTGAATAGGTTTTCTTTGTTTTTCGTTATATGCGGGTAAGCGAGCAGGACTAAAGCCACACTATCTCGCTGCCTGCATTATGGCAAATTTTTTGCGACATTTTTTAAGAAAATCGGGTAAAAAATGAGGAAGTTATTCAAGTTTTTATTTTAAGTAGTACGAAAAACCCAATTTTTTGACATTTTTTGCAATTTTTGTGTGAAGCCATTGTCGCAGGAAAACTATCAAGCACTCTACATAAACCTCGTAACATGAGCTGATGTTTTGCAATAAGTGCAAAGAACATCAGCTCATCCATTAAAAATTTTGTTCGTGTGTAATTTTGCCTTGTTTTTTACAAAAAGTTGTACCTACCTTCAGTTCTATCGATTTTTCTGGCAACTCTGAGAGGGTGTCTGGAGATTTAAAAAACTCTTAAATTTACAATATGTGTGTTCAATTTTATCGAAATCGGCCGAGAAATGTGGACGTGCATAAATACCATACACGCACACCGACCGACACACACACACATATCTTCCGTTTTATATAGATATATGTGTGTGTGTATCTCCGTATCCAGGCATTTTTACATAGATATGTTTTTTCATATTTCTCTCTCTATATATATATATCAATAAATAAATGTATTTAAATATAAAATGAAGGCATTTATATATATATATATATATATATATATATATATATATATATATATATATATATATATATATATATATATAATCAATACATTTAAAATAAATAAAGAAAAGAAAATAATTGGGAAAGCTCAATATTTTGGCAAAGAATTTGTCAACCATCTTAATTTCCGTAGCTATTAAAAGGAAAAAAAATGAGATATAAAAATGTCTGCGTTAAATTCCAGTAAATATAAGGGAGAATATTTACAAATGGAAGCTGTTGAGATTCCATTGATGAATTTGGTTTGCATCTTCTCACCTGTCGTCATAGTGCCGATCGCTTTCCGCGGTTGAGCCGATGTCTATCGCACGGAACGTAGATTAAAAAAATAGTTAAATATTCTCTTGCTGACAGATTTATTTTTACTCCAGTGGCAGTGGAGACTTCTTTGGTAATTGGCCCTCTTTCGGTGGCGTTTCGGATGAATTGCGTCTCGATTAAGGGACGAGCCTCGCGAAACGGGGTGAATCTTGCATCGTGTCTCACTGGCGATGGTGCGAGATAATGCCTTTGCCATCATTGTGGCTGGAAGAGGATAGCAAAAAAAAAATTGTCTTTTGTTTATAGATACTTTATTGAAAAAATGAAGATTTATCTTTTCAAAATTTGAGCGTTGCCACGTGATTAACAGAATGAATTTGATCTTGATGATTAACGTGTAACATCAAAATTTATGCGTTACCACATGTAACATATGAATATATTTGAACTTACGATTAGCGTTGAAAAATTAGAAAAGTAAAGATAAATAATAACTAAATATAATAATTAAAACAATTAAATTAAATGAAATACAAATTTTAAATATGTAAAATAAATAAACTAAATAACTGGCACTTTTATATTTCAATTAATATTAATAATATTTACCGAGTTTTTGTAATATGCGATATATGTCTATAGTCACTGTCTAATTGAAAAAAAATGCTATATTTGCCTCCCACTTCCAAAATGTATATTGAATCTATAATTAAACAAGTAATTTAAAAATAAATTTAAATAAATCGATAAGTTTGTATATTATGAATTATCCAATATTTAGAAATTTTCAATAATGACTATATATTTTAGTGTGTGTGTGTATGCCTGTATGTGTGCGTCTTTGTGTAAAGAAATTTAAACTTTGTGACGTTTCTAACGAAACTCTAGCGTGTTAAAAATTTCAAATTTCAAATTTGTGAGTTAACGTTAGCGTCCGTTCACTCAGAAAGATTATAAACTAGCTTAAAAGCTGCCCTATCGGGTGACAATTAAACTAAATCTTGCGGGGACACTTGATTGGGCCTTTCGTGAGAATCCTTAAGTCTTTGAATATTTTCAACATTGGAAGCTCTGTTAACTGCCGCTTGATCTGGGTTTTAATTTGCATGGGACTTTCTTTTCCTCGCTGCAGGTTTGTCTCTTTTGATTGCAATCTGGTCCTCTGTTGGCGAGAGAGGCATACTCCTGTCCTATGCGATAAACAACAATACAGAAGAATAAAAAAATGTATAGCTGCATTTAAGTATCGCATTTATATTTAAGCTTTACCTTTTAAATGTTCAACAATAATTCTTCTACTACCACCTAATTTAAAGACAATTTGATGTACGTAGGTCCTTACTTTCCATAATTTTTTTTTTCATTTCATGGGTGACTTTCACTGGATTTTGCAATTAATTTCAATTATTCCCAAATTTATTTCCAAATTCTAAAATTTGTTGTCGTACAAAAACTTCGTTGCAAAAAAATCGCGTAAAAAATCACCAAAAAGAAACGCAGTAATGAAATATTAAGAATCTAATATTTCAGGATTTCGGGTCCGGATTCAGGCTGGAAAGTTTTTAATTTGCTCACAGTGTCGGCCTGATTCCAAAATGGTATAATATGTTGAACTACGGCCTCTAGTAGTAAAGATAAAAAGTGTGATACACTGACATTTCCCATTTACTTATATAGATATCAGATCTGGTAATAAGTTCAATAGATTTATCAAACATCTGGCCCTGATGAGAGTTTCGATGTGAAACTCTGGAACCTGCCAACGAGAAAAGTCACTTGAACTTTTCTTAATTTATTGAATATGATATCAGCTCTAGTTACCTATTGAACGCTTTTTGGCAGAATATTTCTAATCAGAAAACACGCAAAATTAGCGTAATTTTCAGTATTTTCTCGATTCTATTATTACCGTTATTATTATATACCGTATATACTTGCGTACCATGCGACTTTTGAGGACCTAATTTTGAAGCTAATTTTATGGGGCGCGCATCATACACGAAATATAAAATTAGCGTATGTACTACAGGCCTGGCTACGCCGTTGACCAAATTATATATCCATTTACTGTAGTAAAAATTACAGCAGTATTTAAAATAAATATAATATTGATAAAACTGATATTTTACTTAACTGTATCCAGTAAAAATGCAAGTAAAATTTACAGATTAGTATCGTATTATAAAATGCAAACATAGCGAATACGCATCTTTTCGATTGTTTACGTTTATAAGATGATTAGGTGTTTCTCGTTCGGTTGTTTAAGGCTGTACACGTTGACGCAACAAGTATAGCGTTACTAACGATACTTCTATCATATTCTTTTACTTTTTTAACGTATTTAACTAAAAAATGAGATCAAAAGATAGCGTAAAAGAGGTTAGTCGATTTTAATTTGGTCTCTCAAAAAAGGAACTCATGAGATACAAGATGAAATAATTTTTTATAAATAAAAATTTGGGGGTCACACTATACGCGAGATCTCGCGTTACAGGAGTATATATGGTACTTGCTACTGCTAAAAACTAAAACTAAAATGAAAAAAGAAACTAACCTTAACAATCGTGCCATCAACAACGTCGTCATCAAATGATGAGCACTGAGTCAGGCATAGTTTCCACGCCAAAGCTTTTTCCCTAACCCCAATCACCTCGGGATTACTAAACGTTGCAGGGTTGATGAAAATGCTTTCCTCGTCACGCACATACGGAATTTGTCTCTATTTCTTTAAAAAGAACATCCCTTGGCTCTGTTTTTTTTGCCCCAACCTAATACACCATATGCGTGTATTCATTTTGTTAATTACTTTCAGTTCTGTTCCTTAAGGTATCCGTCCCATTGTAGGCAAACATCCGGGCATTTCGTTATGTATGCTGATGGCAAGAAAGGCCGGACAATATGTCCACCGGGCTTGTTGCCCAGTCATTTTCATGCCAACTGACGCTGTAAGCAACAACGCCATTGACCATTTAGGTGCGGTCGATTTCCTGATTACAACAAAAGAGTAAAAAAGAAATAATACGTTTTTCCTTTCTCACATCCTTACCCTCTTTCTCTCCTCCCACTTTCTCTTTCACTTATCTTCTGTCTCTCTCTCTCCCCCTCTCTCTCTCTCTCTTTCTCTCTTCCTTAATCCTTTAATATATTTGTCTCGTTTTTTTTCCCTCGATTTCTTTTTCTCATTTCTTGACCTATCTAAATGTCCTTTGTCTACCAAACGTCTGTCACCCATTATATTTTTTTCTAGATTTCTCACTCGGCTAGACGGTTATCTTTTGTCTTTACAGGCATGAATTGGCCTCTCCGCATCACATATGACTTCCATAGAAGGTCCTTGTACAATTCCAATTATTCCTTGAAACACTGAGTTTCTTAGCAATGGCGTTAATTGACTTTCTGGGATTGTTATCGATGGTTTTCTGCACCTTTCTTAAAGATGTTGATGTGTTGATGCTATTACAAGCGTTAGCAAACCTTTTAAGTTTGACTACTGCTGTAGAATCTCCGTCAGCGACTTCTAGCTCTTTGTAAATTTTGAAAACAAACAACCGTACATGTTTCAGGGAGTGAGCAATATAGATTTCGAATTCTTAGACAAGAAATTCATTACAAAAATGGTCATCTGGGTTAGACATCTGATTTAGTCTGTCTATATTTCTGAGATGAGGTATTATGTACAGTATTTACATTAGTCGGACTATTGTTCTAGTTCCACGTTCCACATGTGACACATGGCACAGTGGATAAAGGCGTTGGTTAGATCCAGTGACAGACCCAAAGAAGGTGAGTTCAATACCTGGTTAAGGCAGTGGAGAACTTTCAGAGGGAAAATTAGAAAGAGATAACTGATAACTGACATCCATCAAACATGGCACGTGGAACTAGAACAGTCTACCCCAGTGATCGAAATAAAGGGTTCAGTTCGAAATTCCAACCACCTGAAGAAGGCCGGAGCGTACAACGGCCGAAACGTTGTGACAAATATGGCGACAAAGATGAGAACATTAGTCCGACTAATGTAAATACTGTATCTGATTTAGTCACTTATAAATTTTGATTATTTCTGAAACTTGATGGCCTGAAAGAAGAAAGTCTTGTTAAAATAACTGACATCTAGTAAGTCGAATTTCTGTTGCTGAAAGGTTATTCTAAAAAATGAGTTCGAATTATGTTTCCAGCAATAGCCCCATTGTTTCACAAATGTGACTGCAGCTAATAATGACCCATTAATCAGTGAAAATAACACTGAAATTAGCAACTTATCGCACCCGGCCGGAAGTTACTGCCGGCTACTCAAACATCTAAAAGCGTCACCGCGGAAAACATAACGAATGCCGTTAACTTCCGGTGACTAAGCATTTTTCAGTCAACGTCTCACACAAACTAAGAAAAAACGAAACATTTACATATACTAACTTTCCTAACCAAAAACAATTACCAGAAACTACTTTATATACACATGGTGTCCGAATGGAATCCATGTGTACAGCCAAAAAGTAGAAGGTAATTTTCAGTCATCACCCCAAATATATCGCTGACAGGCTACGTTGCCGACCTCAGCCTATATATACACAGCGGATTTTTTCCACCAAATTATGCTTTCCGGCTTCGGCTGGGGGTTTTGACAAGTAATGGATCGTTTCTTGGCGGAAGACTGAGATTCGATCAAGCTTTGACTAGCTTGGACTGGCTTCGGCCTGGACCTGTTAGGACAAGTTATGACCAGCTTTGACTAGGCTCTGACCAGCTTGGACAAGCTCTGACCAATATTTTGACCAGTGGCCTATGAGTGGAAACACTCGGGTCTCCCACGTTAATCGACCTTGTGTCATATCTTGATTTAGTGGGAATCAAGTAAATACCTGCTTCCCGGCTTTTTTGCTGGGGTTTTTGACAATTAATGGATCGTTTCTTGGCGGAAGACTGAGATTCGATCAAGCTTTGACTAGCTTGGACTGGCTTCGGCCTGGACCTGTTAGGACAAGTTATGACCAGCTTTGACTAGGCTCTGACCAGCCTGGACATGCTCTGACCAATATTTTGACCAGTGGCCTATGAGTGGAAACACTCGGGTCTCCCACGTTAATCGACCTTGTGTCATATCTTGATTTAGTGGGAATCAAGTAAATACCTGCTTCCCGGCTTCGGCTGGGGTTTTGACAATTAATGGATCGTTTCTTGGCGGAAGACTGAGATTCGATCAAGCTTTGACTAGCTTGGACTGGCTTCGGCCTGGACCTGTTAGGACAAGTTATGACCAGCTTTGACTAGGGCTCTGACCAGCTTGGACAAGCTCTGACCAATATTTTGACCAGTGGCCTATGAGTGGAAACACTCGGGTCTCCCACGTTAATCGACCTTGTGTCATATCTTGATTTAGTGGGAATCAAGTAAATACCTGCTTCCCGGCTTCGGCTGGGGTTTTGACAAGTTAATGGATCGTTTCTTGGTGGAAGACTGAGATTCGATCAAGACTTGACTAGCTTGACTGGCTTGGCCTGGACCTGTTAGGACAAGTTATGACCAGCTTTGACTAGGCTCTGACCAGCTTGGACAAGCTCTGACCAATATTTTGACCAGTGGCCTATGAGGGAAACACTGGGTCTTCCACGCGACCTGGTCATATCTTGATTTAGTGGGAATCAAGTAAATACCTTCCCGGCTTACAAGTAATGGATCGTTTCTTGGTGGAAGACTGAGATTCGATCAAGCTTTGACTAGCTTGGACTGGCTTCGGCCTGGACCTGTTAGGACAAGTTATGACCAGCTTTGACTAGGCTCTGACCAGCTTGGACAAGCTTTGACCAATATTTTGACCAGTGGCCTATGAGTGGAAACACTCGGGTCTCCCACGTTAATCGACCTTGTGTCATATCTTGATTTAGTGGGAATCAAGTAAATACCTATTCTTCCCGGCTTCGGCTGGGGGTTTTGACAATTAATGGATCGTTTCTTGGCGGAAGACTGAGATTCGATCAAGCTTTGACTAGCTTGGACTGGCTTCGGCCTGGACCTGTTAGGACAAGTTATGACCAGCTTTGACTAGGCTCTGACCAGCTTGGACAAGCTTTGACCAATATTTTGACCAGTGGCCTATGAGTGGAAACACTCGGGTCTCCCACGTTAATCGACCTTGTGTCATATCTTGATTTAGTGGGAATCAAGTAAATACCTGCTTCCCGGCTTCGGCTGGGGTTTTTGACAAGTAATGGATCGTTTCTTGGCGGAAGACTGAGATTCGATCAAGCTTTGACTAGCTTGGACTGGCTTCGGCCTGGACCTGTTAGGACAAGTTATGACCAGCTTTGACTAGGCTCTGACCAGCTTGGACAAGCTCTGACCAATATTTTGACCAGTGGCCTATGAGTGGAAACACTCCAGGGTCTCCCACGTTAATCGACCTTGTGTCATATCTTGATTTAGTGGGAATCAAGTAAATACCATGCTTCCCGGCTTCGGCTGGGGTTTTGACAAGTAATGGATCGTTTCTTGGCGGAAGACTGAGATTCGATCAAGCTTTGACTAGCTTGGACTGGCTTCGGCCTGGACCTGTTAGGACAAGTTATGACCAGCTTTGACTAGGCTCTGACCAGCTTGGACAAGCTCTGACCAATATTTTGACCAGTGGCCTATGAGTGGAAACACTCGGGTCTCCCACGTTAATCGACCTTGTGTCATATCTTGATTTAGTGGGAATCAAGTAAATACCTGCTTCCCGGCTTCGGCTGGGGGTTTTGACAATTAATGGATCGTTTCTTGGCGGAAGACTGAGATTCGATCAAGCTTTGACTAGCTTGGACTGGCTTCGGCCTGGACCTGTTAGGACAAGTTATGACCAGCTTTGACTAGGCTCTGACCAGCTTGGACAAGCTCTGACCAATATTTTGACCAGTGGCCTATGAGTGGAAACACTCGGGTCTCCCACGTTAATCGACCTTGTGTCATATCTTGATTTAGTGGGAATCAAGTAAATACCTGCTTCCCGGCCTTTTTTTTGGCTGGGGGTTTTGACAAGTAATGGATCGTTTCTTGGCGGAAGACTGAGATTCGATCAAGCTTTGACTAGCTTGGACTGGCTTCGGCCTGGACCTGTTAGGACAAGTTATGACCAGCTTTGACTAGGCTCTGACCAGCTTGGACAAGCTCTGACCAATATTTTGACCAGTGGCCTATGAGTGGAAACACTCGGGTCTCCCACGTTAATCGACCTTGTGTCATATCTTGATTTAGTGGGAATCAAGTAAATACCTGCTTCCCGGCTTCGGCTGGGGTTTTGACAAGTAATGGATCGTTTCTTGGCGGAAGACTGAGATTCGATCAAGCTTTGACTAGCTTGGACTGGCTTCGGCCTGGACCTGTTAGGACAAGTTATGACCAGCTTTGACTAGGCTCTGACCAGCTTGGACAAGCTCTGACCAATATTTTGACCAGTGGCCTATGAGTGGAAACACTCGGGTCTCCCACGTTAATCGACCTTGTGTCATATCTTGATTTAGTGGGAATCAAGTAAATACCTGCTTCCCGGCTTCGGCTGGGGTTTTGACAAGTAATGGATCGTTTCTTGGCGGAAGACTGAGATTCGATCAAGCTTTGACTAGCTTGGACTGGCTTCGGCCTGGACCTGTTAGGACAAGTTATGACCAGCTTTGACTAGGCTCTGACCAGCTTGGACAAGCTCTGACCAATATTTTGACCAGTGGCCTATGAGTGGAAACACTCGGGTCTCCCACGTTAATCGACCTTGTGTCATATCTTGATTTAGTGGGAATCAAGTAAATACCTGCTTCCCGGCTTCGGCTGGGGGTTTTGACAATTAATGGATCGTTTCTTGGCGGAAGACTGAGATTCGATCAAGCTTTGACTAGCTTGGACTGGCTTCGGCCTGGACCTGTTAGGACAAGTTATGACCAGCTTTGACTAGGCTCTGACCAGCTTGGACAAGCTCTGACCAATATTTTGACCAGTGGCCTATGAGTGGAAACACTCACGTCTCCCACGTTAATCGACCTTGTGTCATATCTTGATTTAGTGGGAATCAAGTAAATACCATGCTTCCCGGCTTCGGCTGGGGTTTTGACAATTAATGGATCGTTTCTTGGCGGAAGACTGAGATTCGATCAAGCTTTGAATAGCTTGGACTGGCTTCGGCCTGGACCTGTTAGGACAAGTTATGACCAGCTTTGACTAGGCTCTGACCAGCTTGGACAAGCTCTGACCAAAATTTTGACCAGTGGCCTATGAGTGGAAACACTCGGGTCTCCCACGTTAATCGACCTTGTGTCATATCTTGATTTAGTGGGAATCAAGTAAATACCTGCTTCCCGGCTTCGGCTGGGGTTTTGACAATTAATGGATCGTTTCTTGGCGGAAGACTGAGATTCGATCAAGCTTTGACTAGCTTGGACTGGCTTCGGCCTGGACCTGTTAGGACAAGTTATGACCAGCTTTGACTAGGCTCTGACCAGCTTGGACAAGCTCTGACCAATATTTTGACCACCAGTGGCCTATGAGTGGAAACACTCGGGTCTCCCACGTTAATCGACCTTGTGTCATATCTTGATTTAGTGGGAATCAAGTAAATACCTGCTTCCCGGCTTCGGCTGGGGGTTTGACAATTAATGGATCGTTTCTTTCTGAGATTCGATCAAGCTTTGAAGACTGGCTTCGACCTGTTAGGACAAGTTATGACCAGCTTTGACTAGGCTCTGACCAGCTTGGACAAGCTCTGACCAATATTTTGACCAGTGGCCTATGAGTGGAAACACTCAGTCCCACGTTAATCGACCTTGTGTCATATCTTGATTTAGTGGGAATCAAGTAAATACCATGCTTCCCGGCTTCGGCTGGGGGTTTTGACAATTAATGGATCGTTTCTTGGCGGAAGACTGAGATTCGATCTCTTTGACTAGCTTGGACTGGCTTCGGCCTGGACCTGTTAGGACAAGTTATGACCAGCTTTGACTTGACTCCTATGACCAGCTTGGACAAGCTCTGACCAATATTTTGACCAGTGGCCTATGATTTGGAAACACTCCGGGTCTCCCACGTTAATCGACCTTGTGACATATCTTGATTTAGTGGGAATCAAGTAAATACCTGCTTCCCGGCTTCGGCTGGGGGTTTTGACAATTAATGGATCGTTTCTTGGCGGAAGACTGAGATTCGATCAAGCTTTGACTAGCTTGGACTGGCTTCGGCCTGGACCTGTTAGGACAAGTTATGACCAGCTTTGACTAGGCTCTGACCAGCTTGGACAAGCTCTGACCAATATTTTGACCAGTGGCCTATGAGTGGAAAAACACTCAATTCTCCCACGTTAATCGACCTTGTGTCATATCTTGATTTAGTGGGAATCAAGTAAATACCTGCTTCCCGGCTTCGGCTGGGGTTTTTGACAAGTAATGGATCGTTTCTTGGCGGAAGACTGAGATTCGATCAAGCTTTGACTAGCTTGGACTGGCTTCGGCCTGGACCTGTTAGGACAAGTTATGACCAGCTTTGACTAGGCTCTGACCAGCTTGGACAAGCTCTGACCAATATTTTGACCAGTGGCCTATGAGTGGAAACACTCGGGTCTCCCACGTTAATCGACCTTGTGTCATATCTTGATTTAGTGGGAATCAAGTAAATACCTGCTTCCCGGCTTCGGCTGGGGTTTTGACAATTAATGGATCGTTTCTTGGCGGAAGACTGAGATTCGATCAAGCTTTGACTAGCTTGGACTGGCTTCGGCCTGGACCTGTTAGGACAAGTTATGACCAGCTTTGACTAGGCTCTGACCAGCTTGGACAAGCTCTGACCAATATTTTGACCAGTGGCCTATGAGTGGAAACACTCGGGTCTCCCACGTTAATCGACCTTGTGTCATATCTTGATTTAGTGGGAATCAAGTAAATACCATGCTTCCCGGCTTCGGCTGGGGTTTTGACAAGTAATGGATCGTTTCTTGGCGGAAGACTGAGATTCGATCAAGCTTTGACTAGCTTGGACTGGCTTCGGCCTGGACCTGTTAGGACAAGTTATGACCAGCTTTGACTAGGCTCTGACCAGCTTGGACAAGCTCTGACCAATATTTTGACCAGTGGCCTATGAGTGGAAACACTGGGTCTCCCACGTTAATCGACCTTGTGTCATATCTTGATTTAGTGGGAATCAAGTAAATACCATGCTTCCCGGCTTCGGCTGGGGTTTTGACAAGTAATGGATCGTTTCTTGGCGGAAGACTGAGATTCGATCAAGCTTTGACTAGCTTGGACTGGCTTCGGCCTGGACCTGTTAGGACAAGTTATGACCAGCTTTGACTAGGCTCTGACCAGCTTGGACAAGCTCTGACCAATATTTTGACCAGTGGCCTATGAGTGGAAACACTCGGGTCTCCCACGTTAATCGACCTTGTGTCATATCTTGATTTAGTGGGAATCAAGTAAATACCATGCTTCCCGGCTTCGGCTGGGGGTTTTGACAAGTAATGGATCGTTTCTTGGCGGAAGACTGAGATTCGATCAAGCTTTGACTAGCTTGGACTGGCTTCGGCCTGGACCTGTTAGGACAAGTTATGACCAGCTTTGACTAGGCTCTGACCAGCTTGGACAAGCTCTGACCAATATTTTGACCAGTGGCCTATGAGTGGAAACACTCGGGTCTCCCACGTTAATCGACCTTGTGTCATATCTTGATTTAGTGGGAATCAAGTAAATACCTGCTTCCCGGCTTCGGCTGGGGGTTTTGACAAGTAATGGATCGTTTCTTGGCGGAAGACTGAGATTCGATCAAGCTTTGACTAGCTTGGACTGGCTTCGGCCTGGACCTGTTAGGACAAGTTATGACCAGCTTTGACTAGGCTCTGACCAGCTTGGACAAGCTCTGACCAATATTTTGACCAGTGGCCTATGAGTGGAAACACTCGGGTCTCCCACGTTAATCGACCTTGTGTCATATCTTGATTTAGTGGGAATCAAGTAAATACCTACTTCCCGGCTTCGGCTGGGGGTTTTGACAAGTAATGGATCGTTTCTTGGCGGAAGACTGAGATTTCATCAAGCTTTGACTAGCTTGGACTGGCTTCGGCCTGGACCTGTTAGGACAAGTTATGACCAGCTTTGACTAGGCTCTGACCAGCTTGGACAAGCTCTGACCAATATTTTGACCAGTGGCCTATGAGTGGAAACACTCGGGTCTCCCACGTTAATCGACCTTGTGTCATATCTTGATTTAGTGGGAATCAAGTAAATACCATGCTTCCCGGCTTCGGCTGGGGGTTTTGACAAGTAATGGATCGTTTCTTGGCGGAAGACTGAGATTCGATCAAGCTTTGACTAGCTTGGACTGGCTTCGGCCTGGACCTGTTAGGACAAGTTATGACCAGCTTTGACTAGGCTCTGACCAGCTTGGACAAGCTCTGACCAATATTTTGACCAGTGGCCTATGAGTGGAAACACTCGGGTCTCCCACGTTAATCGACCTTGTGTCATATCTTGATTTAGTGGGAATCAAGTAAATACCTACTTCCCGGCTTCGGCTGGGGGTTTTGACAAGTAATGGATCGTTTCTTGGCGGAAGACTGAGATTCGATCAAGCTTTGACTAGCTTGGACTGGCTTCGGCCTGGACCTGTTAGGACAAGTTATGACCAGCTTTGACTAGGCTCTGACCAGCTTGGACAAGCTCTGACCAATATTTTGACCAGTGGCCTATGAGTGGAAACACTCGGGTCTCCCACGTTAATCGACCTTGTGTCATATCTTGATTTAGTGGGAATCAAGTAAATACCTACTTCCCGGCTTCGGCTGGGGTTTTGACAAGTAATGGATCGTTTTTGGCGGAAGACTGAGATTCGATCAAGCTTTGACTAGCTTGGACTGGCTTCGGCCTGGACCTGTTAGGACAAGTTATGACCAGCTTTGACTAGGGCTCTGACCAGCTTGGACAAGCTCTGACCAATATTTTGACCAGTGGCCTATGAGTGGAAACGCTCGGGTCTCCCACGTTAATCGACCTTGTGTCATATCTTGATTTAGTGGGAATCAAGTAAATACCATTCTTCTCGGCTTCGGCTGGGGGTTTTGACAATTAATGGATCGTTTCTTGGTGGAAGACTGAGATTCGATCAAGCTTTGACTGGCTTGGACTGGCTTCGGCCTGGACCTGTTAGGACAAGTTATGACCAGCTTTGACTAGGCTCTGACCAGCTTGGACAAGCTCTGACCAATATTTTGACCAGTGGCCTATGAGTGGAAACACTCGGGTCTCCCACGTTAATCGACCTTGTGTCATATCTTGATTTAGTGGGAATCAAGTAAATACCATTCTTCTCGGCTGATTTTTGGCCTCGGGGTTGAGCGACGAGCTCCCCCCTCTCACCTACGCTGACCAC
Source organism: Acanthosepion pharaonis (assembly GCA_903632075.3). Taxonomy (NCBI): domain Eukaryota; kingdom Metazoa; phylum Mollusca; class Cephalopoda; order Sepiida; family Sepiidae; genus Acanthosepion; species Acanthosepion pharaonis. Next base: position 1,930,951 of record CAHIKZ030001125.1, on the reverse strand, counting down.
ACGAAGCAGCAGCCAAGGCCAGCAGACATCAGCAGCAGCTAGAGCCAGCAGAGCAGTCCGGCCTCCTCATCAGCAGCAGACATCAGCAGCAGCAGCTAGAGCCAGCAGAGCAGTCCAGCTTCATCGTCAGCAGCAGCGACGCAGATATCAGCAGCAGCCTATCCTCGGCTACATGATATGCACTAGCCTATCCTCGGTTACATGATATGCACTAGCCTATCCTCGGTTACATGATATGCACTAGTCTATCCTCGGCTACATGATATGCACTAGCCTACACTCGGTTACATGATATGCACTAGCCTATCCTCGGTTACATGATATGCATTAGTCTATCCTCGGCTACATGATATGCACTAGCCTATACTCGGTTACATGATATGCACTAGCCTATCCTCGGTTACATGATATGCAATAGTCTGCCCTCGATTACATAATATGCAATAGTCCTTTTCAGGACTAACCTAGCCGCGTCCTTTTATTAGGACTACCAAGCTGCGATCCTGCGCGACAGTCTACCCAATTACGAACTGACTACACCACAGCACTGTCCGCGTCGATCCTCTCTCTCTGCAAGCGCCGACGCACCCTTTACTCAAGTACAGACATCCAGGGATCGACTGGACCTCGGACATCCCTGTTTCCATTCGGCCTACCTCCAAACTGTCGCCTTGAAACCTGACAACGCTCCTCCAAGCTGTCGCCTTGAAACCTGACAACGCTCCTCCAAGACTACACGACCGAACTACTACAAACGATTAGCTGTATATATTCGTGCCAGATTTATTTAATAAAATTTGGCTTAAACTTTTACATCCTCGCTTTTTGTTGTCCTTGCTTCGATCGTATTATCTTATATTATTTTTCCGTTTGCGGGGTTAACAGTCAACCTGCTTAGCGCCGCAACAAACTAATAGAGGAAATTAGTAACGGAAAATTCCAAGGGTGCGCCTGCTGATGTTGTCCTCTGTAACCAAAATGCACACCTGTTTATTGGTACCAGACTACTGAGACAGTCTGCTAAAAGTCTTTCTGCTATCTATGTTCATTTATTATACGAGGTTTTATATCATGGTGTTAAAAATGTTCTACGATCTTTGCAATAATCGACAATTTCGAGTTAACCTATAAACAACATTTTACATTGAAACTTTGTAAATCTTTTACAGAGATCAGGCATTTAGACAGTGGCATTCGTGTTTAAGGCCAGTCGAGTTTCAATAAAAAATTTATGGGCATTCGGATCGAACATTCACCAACAAAGAAATACAATAAAATAGAAAAATAAAATGAAAATGAAAAAACAGAAAATATTGAGAAAAAGTAATTTATAAGGACGATCGCAGAACAATCCATATGATTTCTGTCAGTAATGGTGCCAGCTACGAAACTTTCACTGTAAACCTGAACACGCATTGCGTTGCTCCGAACAATTTTTTCCCCTTTCTCGACATTCGAAGAGGCGACAAAGGGGCTCTGGAAATATTTAGAAAAGTAAGAAGGCTAAATTTAATTTGTACATAGATTATTTTCTTAGTATTTCCAATATTTTTCAATTTTTTCAATTTGTTCTGCGTCTTTTTCAATCCGCTTTTTTGTCCCGTTTTTGTACGCATGCGTATTCATAAATTTAACGTTCTTTTAGACGCGCACGTTCAAGAAATTTTGTTTTTGTTTAACGTCTTTCATTTTTTCAGCTGTAGATTTTCTTCCAATTGTAAATTTTTTCTTCGAAATTAAATTATTCTTCAAAATTAAATTTAATTTAACTTATTTAGGGTTTATATAGAAGTTGTTATATTATATTATTAATTAAATTATAATATTTTTGTTAATATTTTTACTTAATATTTAAATTGATTTATTATGTTATATTATTATTAGAATAACAAAGTAAATATTTGTTAATAAATCTTGTATATATATCATAAATTTCTTTTTGTAAAACCTTCAGTTACAGAAAATCTGCTCTGAATCGTAAAATATAAATTGTAATAAAACTAAGTTATACTTGATTTAGAAAAGAGTTTAATTTCTTTTATAAATAAGATATATTATGGACACTGATGCCTTAAGACAAAAATTGGAAGGTTGAATATTGAATTTTTACATGAATTTCTTCCATTTTTTATTATAATAATTTATAAAATATTAAATCTTTTACATTTTTGTTTTAATTCGTACCGGTTCGCTGATATTGTTAATAAGTAAAAACTATATTTATTGATGATAAATGGATAGTTTACTACAATTCATTGATCTCCAGTGTTTTCAAAATTGTTTTTACAATATTGGAGGTCTAGGAATTATAGTAAGCTTTTCCATTTTTGATTAGTAAATATAGTTTTTAATAAGAATAACTAACTACTACAATATTTGTGTGTGTCTCTATAAATGTGCCGATTTTTACAATTTGTTATTTTTAAAGATTTTTTATAAAGAGAATTGTATTATCAAGACAGATGCCTAAAATGGTACTATTAATATATATATATATATATATATATATATATATATATATATATCGATAATGAGAAAACACAAAGAAAAGAAAAAAGTGAAATTAAAAGAGGATGATAAAGTCGAAAATATGTCAAAAAAGGATAAGTGATTTTAAATATTATACTTAAAATCTAAACGGTTCAAAATAAACTAAATAAGGCCTACTTAATGATTGAAATAATTTCGAAAATACAATTAGTGCCTGTGGTCAAGGCTGGAATCCATATAAAAGTAAAATTTTTGTATAGAATTTTTGAAAGTAGGCAGATAATACGAACTTAAATCCGAGAGTAAAAGTAAGAGGACTTTTTCTGTTACACAACGGATAGAAGACATTTTCTTCACAGGGATTCGAAAAAGAATTTGAATTTAATTTCAAAGGATTTTTCTGACTTGGAATTTTAAGATGAAAGTACAAACGAGAGAATCGGCTTCAAGATTGAAACAATTTTCTTAAATATGTAAATACATCAACTAAAAATGCCTTGATTTGATTAAGTACTTAGCTTCCTAAACATGTTTAGCAAGTGAGGAAAAACTATTTTTAATCTTATTCCTTGTTATTGTCCTTAATCCATAGGTTAATATTAACTACATCTATTGAAAAATATACATTGAAAATTTCAGATGAAAATTTAAATAACTGATCCATGTCAAGCTACGAATTTATTGATTATATTTCATCTGTGTGCGTGCATGCATGTGTGTGTGTGTTTTGGGTGCCTTGCCATCAGACTAACGTTAGCGATTTCGCGCACTTATCAGCGTTGAGTTCAACACTCACACGTCACTAGATTTAATGACCGACGAAGTTATTCTTCGTAAATAACTATAGCAATAGATGTTCGCATCTATGTTTAATTTGGGGTAGAGTTAGGGAAAACGCATTTTATTTAAATTATGATAAATAATAACAATGTTTCAATCTATTTTTCCTTTTTTTTAATTTTGTTCTACCGATGTAAAAATATTTCTGATAAAATGATTTAACGCCTCAATTGGTGTTTATCATTATAAAATAAAATCATATTTAATTAATGAATTTTATTTATTTTATATATAAATTTTTTGAGTATCATAATTTGAAAAATCCAAAAATATCGGGGAGATAACTCTGAAAACATTTTTGAAGTAAACTTTCCTTAGAAATGTATCAGGCTGCGTTGGTGACAAGATGACTGTGAATCTGGTGCCTGAAATCTATTGTGAAATATCCTAACCAGAAATTGAACAAGGTACTAAGCGGGTAGGGGGGACATTAAGAACAACAGAAAGACTGTTAAACTGCTATGTAATGTCTATCTTCCTATATTACATTAAATGCTAGTAAATCTTGTAAGAAATGTAAAAAAAATCACAACTGACGAAAAACACAATGATCAACATACATGATGAATGAAAAAGTTTTAAGGATCATAGAAAAATGTAGCTAAAAATCAGAATATAAATGTCGATATCTAGATGACTTTTAATGAGGAAAGCAGGCTCGGGGAAATGAATATTAGCGGGACAAATCTAACAGAAGAGAGCCAGAGGAAAGTAGCGAGAGACTTGAAAAGTTTGTGCCAAAATGGATTCGCAGAGAAAGTGACACAAAAACAAAGAGAAATTCTAAAGAAGTACAAAGACGGTCAACAAATAGAGAGAATGTTTTGCTGAACCAGACAGGTAACGAATAAATGAATGACTAAATGGATAATTACATTTTAATGAGACTTTTCTTCAGATTAATAACGGTTTTATTAAGAGGGACAATATAAATTTAAAAGGAGTGCAATGGAGGGGGAAATACAATAAACGCTTGTTACAGATTTCAACAAAGTTTTCACACATGAAATAATCACTGCTATGTTACGAACAGACAATGAATCAGCTTTGCTACAAAGACGCATAAATGCACTAGAAACATTTAAGGAGGTATAAATGTTGTCATGGATAAGGATGCCTACAACGAAAAAAAAGTCTTTTACTCAAGAATATAAACATTCATGAAAGAGTCTATGAACATATGATAAAATTCCGAGATAAAATTTTCCAACATCTCACTTAACTTTCTAATCGATTTGTTAATTTTCTACGCTTTTATCAGAAGGTTATGTGTTCATATCACTTCGGGGTCACCAATTTTGCTTAAATCAACCTACAACAAAGAAAAAAGCGAAAAAAACGTGTTTAAATATAAAAATAGAAGATATTTTCATGTTTTTACAATTATTTTTTCTTAACATCTATGAGTGTTAGAGTTCTTACAGTCTTTGCTTTTAGTTGTCTGTTAAGATAAAAAGAAATGTGATTTCTTCGCGTGTATGTGTGAGAAAGAAGAAGTAATGTAGAAAGTGAGGAGGAAAGTGTAAGTGTCACGTAGCTTAATGAGGAAGTACGCTGAATGAAAAAAGACATTTCTTTTAAGCCGACCGTCGTGTACTTTTGCTGCATGACTCTCCTTATTGCCTTTGTACGTCTAGAAAGTTTTCTTAAATACTTTTCAAATGGATCACGAAGCAGGCTTTTTATTGTTGGTGAGAAAGCAACGCGTCGGTTGAAATATGCCAAATATTAATTTGTTAAGCGTTAATTTATTTACCAAAAGTATGCGCAATCCTCAGAGTTCGAAACCATCTTTTTTCATTTGATGTTTGACTGTGTTCCTGTTTATTTTCGGCTTCTTTGCATATATGTATATTTCGGATTATGGTTATTCCTTCTCTTTTTAATGTCCAATCGTATGTCATTATTTCAACTATAAGCCTAGTGTTTATTCATTGCACAAAACAGTTTTTGGAATAAATTTGTGAATAATGCAATAAACAAAAAGCAAAATCGTTCAAATTTCGGACAAAAATATCCAGATGTCATGGTTTGTATATATAAACAATGAAAACTACATAACAGACATATTTATGCTACTTGGTGAACACGGATTTGAAGTACTCCCCATAGAATAGTAAAAACTATAGCAAAATTTTAATATCACTTCGTGCAACAATTAACCATTCACGTATTAAAATTTCCAGCAAACTTATATTCAAAAAATGCATAAATATAGCAGATAAAACTCATTGAAAATTTAGATTTTAAATCCTTAGCAATGTTTAATATAATCAAAATCTTATCTTTTTTTTAATACAGAAAATGTATAAGAATATTTTACCTGAAGAATCAATATATTTGCAATGTATCTATGATGTTTTATTAATATATTTCCGCACAAAAATATTAAAGGGTATTGTAAACTAATAAAACTAAACTAAGCAAAAATGAACATATAACTGGAATTACTTCTGCAACAGAAACAAACAATACATTGCTGTGCCTTCATCTTATGCTAAACAGTATTATTTATTATCTAGAGATAAATGCTATCATAAACTGTTTTGACCAAGTAATTGTTTAAGAATGACAAAACTAGAATTTGCAGATAAATAGTGTATTGAACAGGAAATAAAGCAGAAGTGTGTTACACGACTTAAGAGTGTGTGTCGGTTGACAAGCGTTCAGACTATCACTGTATCCAGGGCCTACATCTCCTACTACGTTATAGTAAGTGGAAGAGTCCACAATAGCCTCATTAAATCAACATCACAACAATAAAATTAAATCCGTTATAAGTTTAGGTTTCTACCCAAGTGCAATTAGAATTTGTTACTCTCAGTATTTACCTGGTGTAACCAAAAATGAAAATACTTTTAAACACCTCCGATATCTTAATCATTTCATGTTTAATGTAAAGAGGTATGTCTACAAAATCTACAAAAAATATATAAAGAAATAAAAGAGAAAATAAATTATTAAGGTGAAAATTTATTGAAAGTTCAGTAATTTCGGAATCCTCTAAGGTAAATTTAAGTCCAGATTAAAATTACATATCAACTTTCGTCTCAAAACTGCGGCTGATAATAAAAAGAAAGAATAATCAGATTAACAATCCACAGTTCTTTAGCATTTATTTTTTTTTTAAAAGTACTCGATAAAAAGTAGAGCATAATATTAGAATATAATTATTTCAAAATATTTTTCATCGCGACATAGAAATTTCTATGTTTTGGAACTTAAAATTATTGTTACATTTTCAAGCCATATTCAATAACTTTAGAAAATGCTTATATATATATATATATATATATATATATATATATATATATATGATAAGATATTGACAGAATGAGGTAGCGACAGAGGAAGACGGCCAGACAGATACATAAACAAAGTGAGTGAGCGATAGAGTGAGATACAAAAAAAAAGGCAAAAAGAAAGAGAGAGCGAGAGAGACCAAGGGGCCGTGGGGGAAGCCTGACGGGATTTTAGGTGGAAAAATAAAATCCGAATGTTAAGTCCACAAAGTACAGTACAAAATTGTAAACAATGCGAAGAAATGAGCCTCGCAAAAAGAAGACGATCAAGTTAAATCTGACCATAACATGACATACAGTAGATTCCCGTATTTGCATATAAGAATTCAATTGTCTTTGTTGTGACCACGAAGATACCAATAGTTCCAGTGTCCAAGTGGATTGTTGCAAGTGAATCTGAAAAGTGAGTATGTCAATGTGTGTGTGTGTGGGTGGGGGTGAAGCACACGCCAATAAAACGTGTGTGACTACTGACTGGTTGTATGCGATAGCAGTGATTTCTAAACACGGTGAATAAAAAGAAGGGGATCTAGAAAATATTGGTTTTGTATCTAGAAACATCATCACTGATTGGGGCGTTCTCATGGCAACGTGTATCGCAGCGGGACATTGTTTCCTTTTCGCAGATCTGTCCTGATTGTCGCTGAGAAACCATTTTTATGGCCTATAGCGAGTCGGTAATCGGCTCACAGATTCTATCCGAGTTTTGCGCGGGAACGTTATGCGTAGTCGTAGCCCTGACATATTTCCAGGTCATCGGAAGCTCAAACATTCGGACGTCGTAGAGAGCACTTCACGTGACATGCCATACTCAGGTTCAAGAAATTAGAAATTTAGAAGGATTTATCTGAAGGCGTCTCTTGTTTGTGCTCTACGTATTGGCTGTAAAATATAGGAGTTTATCCCTTGGAACTAATAAAAGTTAGAAAGACAGATAATCAGACACATATATATATATTAATAAATAAATAAATATATATATATATATATATATATTATCCCACACCGTTCGCACTACATATATATGTGTGCGTGCGTGTGAGCATGTGTGTTTGAGCGCCCACGTGGGTGAGAGAGACTTAGTATCTGACCAATCATTTATGCGCATTTATGTGTCCTCTAACCTCACAGAGACCCACAGAAAAGCACACAGACACACAGACATACCCATATTCTATCAATCACTGTATCATCCCTACAGTTCTTGTTTCAGAAAAGGGAAACTGAAAATACTTCAGATATATTGCGCCAGATACAAAAGTTAAAACTTTTAACCTTTCCTTTAGAATTTGAGAAATTACCGATTGATATAAAATGAAAAGTAAAATAACCAGAAAAATGTTTAATGACCAAGAATTTCTTGGTTCGTAATTTCTTCTTCGTAAATAAAATAATTTAGAATTTGGGGCGATTTTAGACGTTTGAAACATGAATCCTGATTACTGAGAAGCACTCTCAAAAGAAATACCTCGCATTACCGAAACATATTGGGTTCATTGCTAGTGACGGTAGTGAGTAATTCTTTAAAAATCCATAATGCAAAAATCGGGTACTATATATAAAGTACCTTGTTCCCAAAACAGTTGAAAATCTGCTCTTAGAGAAAGATAAATCAATTCTTCCAAATTATCATATTCAATTTTCGAGTTAGCGGAACCCAAGGGAAACAACAGTAGTCATATATTTTTAAGAGTACGCTCCCCTGAACAATTCTTGCCGCGCGTTATTTTATCGCCGTTTATTATGGGGAAAATTATAGTGAGTCGTAGAAGTTCTGACAACTGTTTAGCTCAAACCTCTCTGGGTTTTCAACATTTTGACATATTCAACTGTTTATTTTTAATAAGTAATTATCATCTAAAGGTTAAATTTCTTAGAAAAAACAGCAACAAAAATTAAAGCGCTCTTAATTTCAAGCGATTGTTTTCTTTTTTTTTGCCATCGGTTTGCGTTTAATAAATTTTATTTGTCATTGTTTTTCAGTTTTCATATCAGAGTTGTTGTTGTTGTTGTTGTTCTTCTTCTTCTTCTTCTTCTTCTTCTTCTTCTTCTTCTTCTTCTTCTTCTTCTTTCCAACTGAGTGAGGTTCTTTTCATCCATCTTCGCTGACACTCTTATTACTATGTCGTTCCCTAACATCCTACATGCCTTCCCAAAAATAAATCGTTACTTTTATGTGCATCACTTTTAAAGTTCGCTGGTATCTAACAGCAGACGCGAGTCATATTATTTTCAGAACTAATGGTGATTTGAAGTCACGGAAAATAGATCACAAGCTTGTGCTAATGATAATACAAAAGTTTGTTTGTTCAGAAGTGGGGTGTTGCTATTAAACTCCTCGTTTGAAGTGTTGGATTAGCCGAGAGATTATATAAACAAGAGAGTAAAACAAAACTATATGGAAATGTTTAATATATCAGGAGTTTTTTGTGTAGAGAGAATTTTAAGGATACTTCCTGAAAGAAAGTGTTAATTCAAGGAATGTTTTTAAGAGAGAGGGAGTCTGTATTAAAAAAAAATTAAGAAAAATTTTAACTAAAGAGTAAGTGATGTGCATTACCGAAGCCATTTACGTCTATTAAAATAACGCTAATTATAGCTTAATACCTCAACCTCGGTACAAAGTGAAAACGAGAGCTCGCCTCTTAGGATTCACGTCACGAATATTCCTAAAGATTTTTTTTTTGCACATACACAAAAACTGAAAAGAAATATGCTACTGATGACAGAGTCTTCATCGCAGGTATGTCTAACGGAAAAATTTAACGTCTGCTGGAGGATGGATCAAAATTTGTTAGTAGCTGGACCGCAGTGTTTCTTTAAATTCAATCCAGCGCCTGATAAATCTTTTGATGTGGGTTGTTGACTGCAAAGGCCACTTTAATATAGAAAACTCATTGCTGTGTTTTGCCACTATTTTTATTTGCGTTGTCCTGATTTGTAACCTCAGTTTCGTGTTCATGTGACAGGAGTGGTACCCATCGTCGTCTTCTGTTGATTTAGATCATTTGCTTCAGGTCATGACATGTTGTACCTTCAGAGGTGCTGTTCTGTATATCTCTATCATAAAGGTATTCATCCGAGCATCTGTTGAAGATGTTCCCATTCTATCAGTTTATACCTGTCTGGCATTTCTCCTCTGAGCGTTTTGTTCAACGAAAGTTTGCCAACTATAGAATCGCTACTCACTGGACGTTTTCTAAGCCCTTCTCTCTAAACTTTAAAATGGTTGTACGTGAGAAGGAAAATAGTTCAGCTGTTCTGGAAATAGTCAAAGTTCAACATACTTACAACCATTTTTCTTTAGTAATGCCTGAAATGAAATTCAGTAGGTTTTGATGACAATGTTTAAATGCTGCCACGTCATTGACTAATTAGAATTGTTCTTAATTGTACTTAATTAATTACCCATTGTGTGTATATACGAGATATTAGAATTCTATTTATTATCTTGGCGCCCATGCTTCGATGATCTTTTATGTATTTCTTTTCTGTCTACCTATACTTTCCCTTTACGAATTGTTAGGGTTCACCATGTTAAGCAAACTCTATCTCGTTCATTCACCCTTTCAAATTCCTTTTAATATGATTCGTTTTGAAGAATGACAAATGGAGAAAGATTGAAAAATTCAATTTGAAAAACACAAAGATTTTATTAAAAACGATTATTTTTATTTAATTAAAACGTGCTTTTTTTGCAGAGGATAGTGATTTATATGTTTACGTTTCGTATTATCTTCAAAACTAAACAATAAATTAATCAAAGATGAGCACCCAAAAACAAGAGACATTTTACGTCAAAATGCATCGGAATTAAATGAAAATATTAATCATGGTGACTACGATAATGATGCTAAATTCTCGTAAATACCAGTGAGAAACTGAAGCCCCACTTGATCCGTCAGTTGTAGACTTTTCGGTCTGTGTTACTTCCTCCTGTTAAATAAAAAGAAAGAGCATAATGAATACATTTTTCACTTAATAGTCGTATTTTCTAAGGCCTGTATCAAGTCTTCACAACTAACAGTTATTTATTTTTTCATACTCAGTCTATTTCTACAATAAATATTTATCTCATAACTATTTTATTAGTAATATGTGAATAATACCTGACCACTAAAAATCCCTTTTTCTTTAATTTTCAGCAGAAGTATAATATTGCACTTTCCGGTTTTCAATTCACAACATACTGAAGAAAATTATATAATATAATATTTCTCTTGGGCCAGAGATTTTCTTGCTGAAAATGGCGTAATAAAAATGAAATAATTATGGAGTAGTGAAAAAAAGATAAAGTCAATGGGAAGCTTAAATGATGCCTATAGCAAATTCAAATGAATTCGGAGCGAAACAACAAATCTGATTCTTTCATTTTTATACTCTCGGTAGGTTTTAGCATGATTTTTTCGAGGTTTTTCCTGAACTGCTTATTTTGAATATCTAGAGATGAGAACTGGAAACTAAACGAAGAATTCTTAATGTTGACTTAATCAGTCGGCACTAAGACATGTTTCCTTCATTTAATAGTGTACTTCGATTTTTCAAAAAAGTAATAGGCATAAAAGAAATGTTAAAAACTTATTTAATCAAAACTATTTAAGATACTGTTATTTTAAAGTTTATTACAGCGTCTGCTTATATTTAGCATAATCCTTTAATATCCACGAATATTTTCCGTGTATTATAATCAAATGATGCAAGAAATGCACTGTAACAAGTGCTTTTCATTGTTACAGTGCATTCCTTGCCTCATTTGGTTGTAATATACGGAAAAATATTTGTTATATGAAAGGATTATGCTAAATAAGCAGACATAATGTTTGTAATTTATTTAATCAGACATGCCGAAAATAGAATTTGCTACCTAAATACATCGTATATATATATATATATATATATATATATATATATATATATATATATATATATATATATACATTTGTTGGATTGATGTGAGTTTGTAACCCTGGGATTCACGCTTTAGCGATTGTCTGACGATCATTAAAGCGTGAAACCCAAGATCACAAACTCACATCAATCCAACCAAATATGTTAGCTCTATCTTTGATATTGAGCGCTTTCTAATAGGTACCGCGAATATAATATATAAATAATTATATATATATATATATATATATATATATATATATATATATATATTTTATATACACTTTTCACACACACACACACACATATATATATATATATATATATATATATATATATATCGAGAGAGAGACAGAGAAAGAGAGAGACAAAGATAAATGTTTAATAGCTTATATCCTGACTTCACGTTTCGCAGTTGAACCACTCCTCAGGGTAAGATAAGTCTATTCAATTCATTAAATTTTATAATATTTATATTTCAATTAAATAGGTTGCATAAAAACGCTAATTATTGACTACAAATATCAAACCTGTTTTATATTAAGAAAACTTCAGCTTAGTAATTTATTTTGCATTAATTAAGCCTTAATTTTCCTCTATCCCTTGTAATGATTGTCACAACGTAGACACAGGTGAAACGTTGAGGAATTTAAATAAAATTGATCTTTTACAAAACAACACATGCAATGCATTTGTCGCTCAATGAGTCTGAACATATTTTCGATTTAAATGATAAGGCTTTAATTAAAGGAGAAAGCAACTTTCTAAAGCGAAAGTGTATAGAAATTGCCTTGATCGCTAGATCCTTCATGGTAAATTTACTTTATAGATCTTACATTTTATTTTCTTGGTAGATTTTCGATTATCATAATGTCGGATACTTAATACTATAAATGTAAAAACAAACGTATAAGAAAACTGACTCAAATCGGCTAGAGCACGTCTAGGCTCATCTTAAAAATACATTTTTTTAAATTTCAAATTTCAGCTTGTGTGAATGAGTGTATGATGTATAAATATGTGCATGCGTATATAAGAAATAATATATTGTCATGTACTAAACTTTGATTATCTGTTGTGAAAGGAACTGATGGATTTCAGGCGCATTTCGTTTAAGTGCTTTATTTCACAACAATTTTACATTTTTATAGCAATAGCTATTCTGTCTTGCAATCTGATATATTCAAACGTAGCCTGAACTTAGGGGTCCTCTATCAATGACCGTTCAATCTTTTTCGATTTTAATGATTGATTTAAAAATGTTCCTTTGGCGTTGGGTTTCTTTAATTTCTAACAATAGAGATTATGTGACACGTCCCTTCAAAAGATGGGCAATCATTGTTCACCACAATTTTCTATTTCTTGTGGTACATGGCAGTTTTTCATCTTTTGCTAAGGCTCCCACCAATTTCTGTCATCCATTTATGCTAGACTTAACTTGATATTTACATTCGTTTCTTTCGCCATCTTGAAAATGCGATTTTAATTTCCAAAACTAATAATTTTACTATTTAATGTTATGGAGACACAAACAGAGTAAGAAAGGAGGAGTAAGTGTCACTTTTTTTTTACTTTGAGTCAATGAAGTCATTAAAGCTTTAATTATGCCGTATTGGAAAATTGTCTTTATATTGGGGAAAGAAAATGTCAAATAATGGCACGAACTTGATTAAAACAATTTAAATTATTTACGTTCCCATCAGATTTTGTCTTCTTGAAAAACAAAATCTCATTTCAAAACAGCTTAATAGTTAATAGAATCATTTAAATATTAATGATCTGTAAATACTTTGATGAATTATTAACGAGAAAGTAGCTTCAGTTTCAAACTCATCTGTTTAAAACTCACCGGTTTCGCTGTAGTTGATGCCTGCATTTGCAAGAAAGAGACGCTTTTGGAGCCACGGTTTTTTCTGTGGTAAGCAATATCATCGGTCTCTCCGTAAGCCCAGATTATATAAGTTTCCTTATCCTAAAAGTGAGAAAATTATCGTTAATAATCATGACGAAATTATATTTGTATATAATTAATTCCAGTCTATAGGATGACTCGAGATTGGCAGAGATCTACCAATCTCCAGAAGAAACAAATAGGTTAAGGAAAAAGAAAAATTGATTTCATTGATCTTCTTCTATCGGATAAGCCTTTTACAAAATAGACGAAATCGCCTTCAGTATCAGACAGCGATATTTCAAGGAATAAGAAACACCAACAAAATATCTAAGGCCCATTGTCATTGCGCTCATCGTTATACCTTGATGGAACACGGCATGTAATTTTGTCGACAACGTGTGTGCTACGTTCCGACTTCAAACTACGCACTGATAAGCTGAAGACGTGTTTAAAAATAATGACAGTGCAGAAAACACAGGTGAAAATCGGACTGCTGCATCATTCTTTCTCACCCAAAAAGACTGAATACCTCTAACCAGGGACAGCACAATTTGTTTTATCTGGGGAAGGACCGAGAAAAGGTAGCTAAAAAAAAGTCTCCTCAAATCCTTATTTACTTTTTTTAAACGTAGATCATTTACAGTCAGCAACAGAACATACATACGCAGAATTAAATAAAAAAATATCCATTGTTATTGGAGTTTAACTACACCATGTTTCCCAAAGATAACTATCCAAATATGGAAATCCCAAACCACTGATGAATTCACGAATTGTAACAAATGTATATATTTGAGATAAGTAATATGTGGTTACGCAGATCAAAATATGGAATTTGTATTTCTCCCATGAGTCCATATTGAATGCTAAAACATTCATAACGAATAAAGTTTATGGAAAATGTTAACAAATATCTGTACCTTTGTACAAAAGACGGGTATTTTATTGACTAAATTATCATCTGCAAAAGAAATCAGATAAAACCTAACTGTCTGATTCTGAATACAGAACGTACGGTACAGACAGCTGCCTTGGTATATGAGGTTTTCTCTTTTTATTTCGAGCGCCATCTGGTGATCGATAATATGACCGTGGGTAAGTTATTTCTTCGGGAAGAGTTTTTCATGGTGATTGTGTCTCGTTGGTACATATCGAGCTCGGCTTTTGAAAATTTAGCTCAGTGTTGCAAACAATTGTTTGGATCTTTTGAATCGAAGTACAGATAACATTTCTTGAATCCATATTCTGTACACTTTATTATATAGGAAGGCCGATGTTTTGCATCCCCGAGAGTAAACCCTGTTGAAGATCCTATTTTTCAAAAAGGTCATTTTGTACTCGTGCATTTCCTTCGTGAGATAGAGGATGGACATCTTTTCTTTCTGTTCCGTATCCTCTCAGGATGTAGGCGATCATGACTCTCCACAAATTCCTGTCCGTTGTAGCTTTTAATAATTTTTGCCTTTCTATTATTTCTTCTAAGACCTGTTCCTCCATGAATTTACTCAAGCTCACCAAGTATGTTGTCTTTCTCTCTTGCTCTCTGTCCCGTAAGTATCACGTTTTCCAAGCCCTCTTTCCACATTATATGACCCATAAATCAACTTTTAACTATAAGTGTCCTTTGTGTCTCCATTTTCTCTAAAGCATCCTCGTTGCACACATGTTCAGTCCATGCTATTTCCAGCCTCCTCCCGTAGAACTTTTCAGCTGCTTCAAGGCTCCTCTTCAGCTTTAACAAGAGCGTCCAAAACATCAGAGACTTCAAATGCATCTGTAAGATAACATGTTGTTATGAAGTCCCTTTTCTTAAAGTATGCCGTGTCTGACACCCATCAAGGTATTGCGATACAATAGTCATGTGTTTCTGCCGCTTCTATATGTCAAATTCTACTAGAAAATATTTTTACACGTAAAATATTAAATTGTTTATGATATTTGTACGTTAGCAATGATGAGTCAGTTTTCCATTAATTCTGACAGGATTTTCTGATAAAAAATTTGAACAGGCTACAAAATCTCAAAGATTATCATTTCCATGAACTGAACGGGAGTGTCTTTATTTCTAGAAAGCAGGATAAAATATTTGCATAAAATAAAGATTTACCTATTGGTAGGCTGAGAATATCTCCGAGACATCTGTCCAACGAAATAAATACAGAGTATGGGAAACTAGTAATGATCTTTAGTGAAACACCGACGGGAATTTTACAAAAGAGCGTACAATGCAGTCGATTATTTTCATGATAGTTCAGCTTCGTTTTTCTTGATGTCAATTATTTTCTGATACATTGTCTTTTTCATTTTATTTTTGTTTGATTTTCATACTAAATTATTTTATGGTAGCTTCTAATCACTTTTCGGCTTTTTAAGCTTCTGCTAGGGCTGTTTTGCAACATGCGTTCTTGTTTTGCCATTGTGGAATATGACACCTTTTGGAATTGCTAAAAGTCGACAAGTCTTCAAAAAAAGTCTCTTCAAAAAAAGTCTTTTCAAATGGCGAAAGGCAGTTTCAATCTCTTAACAAACTTATCAGTCGGAATCTTCAGTTTACTCTTCAAGATGCCCAGCAGATCGTCATCATTGACGTCAGAATCACCCAGGGGAATTTTGCCAAAAAGTTTTCACCGTCCGAAGCATCATCCAAATAAACCTTTAGATTGTTTTCATTTATTTATTTATTATTTTTTTTTTTGTTGAATTTCTGGTGCTTACCTCTTTCCCAACGCATTGCGCATAATATGGCGAAAGTGCAACTTTTCGCCTTCCATATTGAAGGCATTCATTCGCGGCCAACAACATCTACATTTACCAAAATCTTTTACTAGAGAAAGCAACACAAATCTGCAGCAAAACAAACGCCAGTGTCAAATTGCAGTCATTAAGGGACAATGAAAATCAGGCAGAAACATTTGAAATGTTCTGATATAAAAAAAAATACCTTCGTCAAAATGCTTATGTGAAAATGTAAAATGAAGAATCAAGCTAAGTAATCATGATTAGATTTTGTCTATTCAAATGGGATTAACTCACAAGCTGAGTCCGTGTTTTATTATTTCATGTCACCGATAGAATAAAAATGAGAAAAACCAAACCATGTGAAAAAAGAGAAAAGAAAATGTTTCAGAATCTCATAGTTCCTTTGTTTTTAGCAAAAGAAAAATACAAAAAATAAATACGATTATAAAGCCTGTTGTATTAAAAAAAACAAATGTTTTAAAATATTCAAAAACATTTTTTTTTAGTCATTTCATCAAAAGCAAGTTTGGAATGCAATTAGTACGCAGGGGGTTACCATGAGTAAAAGTGAGAGAAAAGACTGGGTAGGGTGGGAGAAGGGCCAAAGAAGAGCGGGTTTCTAGACGACAGAAGCTGACGATTGACGTTGAATTTAAGTCTTTGAAGTTTCTAGTTTTCAGGATGAAAGTAAACGGAAGGGAGTTCCACTATCAGGAAGGGCGAGAAAAACAAACTGTTGGAGTAGAAATTCCGGTTACATTAAACTATATCAACAATGAAAAGGTCGGGGCTAGATGCCAATCTAGTGGCACACTTAAAATCATGTACTCCGGGTACAAAGGACAAAAGCTCGTCAGAGCATTTACCTCGAAAGTGTTTGTAGAAAAGACAGAGGGAATTCACATCACGTCTGTGTGAAAGTGACTGAAGTCGAGATGCCAAGTCAGGATCGATTAAATTTCAGATCATTCTTTGAATCTTTTCAAGGACCTCGAGATGAACTGCTGTTGCATCAGACCATAAATCTCAAGAGTATGCAATGCACGAAAGAATGGTAGACAGAAAAGTCTCTCTATGGTAGTTAAATGAGAGCAGTTTAGTTCTGGAGGCATTAACATCTACAAGCCATTTCTTGCTCCAGTTAACCACTGATTTGATGTCCTTTTCAAGACCGGCGACCAGGTTAACTGTTAGCTCTGAAGGATTTGCTATTGAGACAGAAGTAAATGGTAGTGTCATCTGCATAAATGCCTACTTGGAAAATGATGAAATCAGTAAGATCATTGATGAAGATTAGAAACAATGTTGGACCCAAGACAGAGCCTTATGAGGACACCCACGTTCGTGTGGAAAGATCTGGAAGGCATCTTGCTCAAAACGACCTTCATTTCACGATTTGATAGGAATAACTGGATTAAATGAAACAATCGTCCTGTAATACGATCGCGCTGAAGCTTACGTAGAAGATCAGACTGCCAAACTCGTCAAATGCCTTCGAGATATCTAAAGCCACAGCTTCGTTGTTATTGTGCTTGGTATATTTATTCGGTGATGACCGTTATTACAAAACGAATCTATATTGTTTGTCAGGGAGCATGTCATGAAAACTAAGATGCTTAACTACTTAGGCATTGATTAAAGCCTCGAATACTTTGCCGAAAAGCGCGGGCAATACATAGAGGAGGAAGAAGGTTTTCCAGATTTCTTAAAACAAGAAATATAGAGGAAAATTTCCAACAAGCTTGAAATCGGGAAGTAGCGAGGAAATAGTTGTATAGGTTAGAGAAAACTGGAGTCAGGCCGGGAGCACATGATATTAGGACGACGTCTTGGATCCCGTTATCTTCACTTGTCTTATGGGAGTCTGATGTCTGTGACCAGTGACGGAGTTATGCGCATATCACTCAGTAGAACCTCAGTTCTCGAGGGAAAATCCGGTGTGCGTATTCCAAATGAGTCTGGTGCTGAGTTGTTGGAAACCTTCCGAGCAAAGCATTCAACTTTATCAGCAGAAGGCGTCAGGACTTCGAATTGATTGTATAGAGGAAAGGTTGAGGATTTGTTGTTAGTACCCTCTTGCAGAGTCGCTAATAATCTCTAGAAGCAATCTTGCGAGATTCTATACGTTGTTTTATTCTATCAGCAAACAGTAACTTCGCAACGGTGAGGACACGCTTGCACTCGTTACGTACAAAAACAAAGTGACGTCTGTTTGAATCAGGCGTGTCGCCCTGGTACAACCGGAAGAAGTGATTCCTTCGGGCAACTGTGGCCGAGCATGCAAGAAGACGAATTCTTGGTATTTCTTTGCATGAATGAAAACATGTCCTAGAAGGCCAGTAGAACTTAGTCCAGCCATGATGCTCTTCGTAGCTGTCTGCTCTAAAATTTAACGGATCAGATGCTGGTTTCTCCTATGAAGGAGGACGCAAGTTCGGGTACATTTTCTTTAAGTTTTCTCGAATATGCAGACCGTTAGATGAGATAAACTCTGTCTAAAAAGACGATACGTTCTACTCAAATACGGGTAGCCACAAAAATCAAATACGGGTAGCCACTAAAAATAACGTTTGAAGTAATAAAAATAATGAATCCATGGAATTGAGTAATAATTATTGGCTTTGTGGGTGCAAATACTTGTGAATTGTGAAGCCTAGACCTTATCGAAATAAAAGATCAAAAATGGAATTTCATGCCAATATGACAACATACATTGAAAGAGAAATAACGGTAATGTCTTTTTTTCTTATCTTTTCGCCTTTATATGTTTCTTTTCATCTTCCTTTTATTTTCTCTTCATTTTTACATTTTCTTTTTTTTTTCTCTTGATCTTTTCTTTCTTTCTTTATTTGATTTTGCATGTTTGCTTTTACTATTTCTTTTCCCTTCTTTAATTATTTTCTTCCTTTTAGATTTGCCTCTCTTTTCATGTGGCAACAATATTGAATCTTTTTAGTTTTTCAATATTATTTTTTATAATTCTATCCCGATAAAAATAACGAGAAAAACTGCCTAACACAACTGCCTAACAATTAATACCAGTCGTCCTTCCTCCAAGATCCCGAATTACAGTTTAGCATGTTTTTTTTTTATTATTATTATTTTCAGCAGAAAATAGCGTTGTACGAAAAATTCATGTAACTATGTTTAACAAATTTTTATCTAATAAAAACACAATTTTTTAAGTTTTATTCGTTCAAAAATAAAAACAAATATTGTCTGCGATTGATGGGATTAAGATGATTATAAAAGTTGCTAAATAAGTTGATGAATATATAAAAAGGGAAAGAAAGCATTGTGTAAATTTAGTTGTCTATACATAGCCACATATTCACATTATATTGGTGCGACAAAGAAGACAAAGCAGAAAAGACGAATGCAATTAGTTCTATTTTTTGCTTGATCAAGTTAAATGCTGACCCTGTTATTAACGATGAGAAAATGTCTCCGAATATCTCATTAACAGTTTTAAGTTGAATATTTAACTGACGGAGAATCTGCAAGAGGAATTTCGTATAAACAAATTATGTGCAAAAACGGAAGAAAAGCAAGAGAAAAATTCAGCCTAATTTAGTTGAACTTTTCTTAAACGACATGAGCTTTTATTCTTGGTTGATAGAACGTGTTTTGTTTCTAATTTAAAAAAGTTGTTTTTATACTACCAACCTACATTTTAACAATGCTTACTATTGTTCACCTGATACAAAAATAAATATTGATTCAAATTATATAGTTACTTAATGTTGTCGTTGTAAAGGTGTACAAGGTGGAAGTAAAAAGAACACATGATGGTGATATGTAGAATAAATAATGATTGACGCTAAATTGTTAGGGGTTAAGATTGTACTGACAGGTAAACAACTTTTCAGGAGTGTTTTCCACAACATAACAATTCCAAGGAAGAGGCTGTCTGATTGGAATTTCTTCGTTATCAATGGAATACAAAGAGTATTATTGTATTAATCATTAAGTAATGATTTCAACTACGGCAGGACACATGTCTACTCACTTACTGTAATGTTATAATCATTCGGAGAATCTCCAGTGGAAAGATTTCTCCAAAATTTCAGAATAGTTTGACCGTTGCTTTCTTCGTAGGAAATCAGATTCCAGTTATTGACATCGTCTCGGATTGGTGTTTTATTTTCCAAGGCGTAGTAATCCTGTTAGTGAAAGAAACAAGACGTATGTTTAAATGGAAAGATAAATGTAATCCGAGTAACATATTTTACAACTGTAAAATACTTATAAAAACATTTTCGGTTCTACCATTTCTAGTTATGCATTCAAATTAACAGATGAATATATATATATATATATATATATATATATATATATATATATATATATATAATATATTATTTTTTTTTTTAATTTGCAACTTTTATATATATATATATATATATATATATATATATATATATATATATATATATATATTAATTTCAATAAAGGTGCAATTAATTTACAAATTCATGAATTATTCATACAAAAAACAAATACAAAGGTTAATGATTTAATTGGCGAGAAATCCATCGTCGCGAACAATTCAAATAATATACAAAAACCCCGAACCTGTTTATGAATGAAAAGATCCTTGTTTTTATAAATCTCTGTTGCATAAGTTCTTATTATTTTTACAAGCTTTCGTCTGTTCCTACAAACATCCTCAGGTATGGAATAGATTTTGTTGTTGTTTTTACTCTCAGTAATAAGAGGACAACGAAAATATATGTATTGTTGTAATCCGAAAAATACTATTACCATTAAAATTTACCAGTAAAAAAGAATTCACTTAT